>JAOTRQ010000031.1:3158762-3168903 GCA_028565875.1 Hoplisoma paleatum
TGTATCACACAGCGCAATTACTGTCTGCAGCAATGAAGTAATTAGTCTTGTCTGAATTAAGTATTAAACGTTACAGAGATCCCAAATGATATTTTTCTACTTTTTTTTAAACTAATATCTTTGATATGGGCTGTATGTTTTGAATAGATGCTCTATAAGTTGTATTTTGGATCGTGTAGTTTCATGTACAGTTTTCTTCTTAAACTTAAACTTAAAACTTTTACTCTGATTGTAATTTGCAGTCAGTGCATGTTGTCAGTTGAACATTGATGCATTAATATTCAGCTTCATTTTACTTTCAGATGTTCATAGGTTTGCTTTAAAATCAATTGTTTTCACTGCTATATGTGTGTGTGTGTGTGTGTGTGTGTGTGTGTGATGTGTGCTCAATGCATTTTGAATTGAAGGTAACACAAACAAACTAATAGTAGCTTCCCAATTAGCAACAGTGCAAGAGTATATCATTTTATATACCTTATGTTTTTAGAATCACAACAGCATTTGCAAAGAAAGGTTTTATTCAGCACATACCATTTCAAGAAATCACAATAAATACACATTTCAATAGATCATTCAGAATAAATACTGCAAACAAAGTGTCACAGCAATGTTGCCGGTGCTGTTTGCTGCTTCATCGCAGCCAATGCAACGTTTCCCGATATAGAATGAGGTTAAATATGAGCACTGTCCATTAAGACAAGAGGTAATGAAAAATACTCAAAAACACAAGCTGGAAACAATGGGACACTATCTTAAGAGGCAAACCCAAAAGCCTTGACTGGAGTATATAAAGGACAAAAAAACAAAGAATGAAAGCCATTACTTTTGTTTAATACAGGTCACGGGCAATGTTCCAGTTTGCCACTTAAACAACCGGATAATTAACAATTTATTTATTTATTGTCATTTTAAAGGCTGTTGTTGTTTGGACCTAAAAGAACTTTATACCCTGGTCCAATGTAATGTAGAAATATGATTGTCCATTTATTTGCTATTTTGCTATTGAGATATTAAATAGTCAGCTTGAATGTAGCTCAGGCTTCTTTTGAACACTATTGAGATATGCAACACTGAATTTTCAAGATCTATAAGAAAATTAATCTCTGAAAATGAATCGGTCTTAGCAAATTTCACTATTGAACTTGATTATTTAATTATTCTAGTTTAGTTTGTTGTTAAATAATGGCATTAAATGAAGTCATAATTAGGTAAATAAAGAATTCTGATAGGCAACGTCAATTTGTAAGAATGTCTTACTAGCAAATCATTGTAAGCTAAAGAAATGCTATAATGTGAAATGAACGTATGCTGCTGCACAATTTTTATTATAAAACTGATCTCTTGCTCATTATTACTTTGTTATTAGTGTTGTAGTAATCAGATTTCTATATATCTAACCTTAGACTTAACCATTCTGTCATTTATGTATCGATAAACTTCACAGTATCAACATTTGTAAATCACTTCGTTATATTAATATGCGATCCTTTAAAATAACTAAATGCTTTTCAAAGTGCAATTTCTCAGTAGGTCACTGTATAGATAATAGATGGAACTATTCAAATGAAGAAGGTCCCCCTAAAACGTCCATCTAAAAACCCGAATGTTGAAACATTGTTTAAATAATAGTCCAGTAAGTGTAAGCCCACCTCATCAGTGCTTTAAACAAGACTATTAGCCGGTTGGCATGGCATCAGCCTCTGAAAAAGTGCATTGTTTTCAGGAAATGTATTCTATTTACAATGTAAATCATTTGATTTGGTATTGCAAAAACAGCAAACATTTTAAGATCAGGCTTCATGCTTTTACAAATGCTTTAAAAAGCATGATATACATATGTCATGAGAACTCTTTTTACAGTACGTCAATGCAGTAATTACAAAAAAACATAGATTGGCAACAAAAGCTACAAAATAACATGCACTTCTTATCAAAATGATACATTTTTGTTTATATTCATGAACAGCAACTTTTTTTTTCCACCACTGACACTTAGACATAGAAAAGTTCTATCCACAATATCCGCTCAAAACTAGAACTTTTACTTTTAAAATACCAGATACATTGCACAGGCCTAAAGCTTACAGTTTGAATGATCTCCGTTTAGACGTAAAATTACAGCTCATTGAAAGTTACGATGTCAGACATCTTTCGATTCGACTCTGACAAGTTTGTGTTTTCAGTCAGAATGGGATCTGGTTCAAACTCTTTATATCATGTAAAGGTGGAATTGTGACGTGTGCCTTCTTTTAAAGAATGTTGTATATTTATCAAACTGGGGTCGGCTCGGTGAAGGCCTCCAGTACCGGTGTTCCTTTCGTGACATCTACTATAGATGGAACTTCAGAAAGGCTATGAGAAACCTTCTTTGGCTGCTCTACCATAAAACAGTTCCCATTAGTGGCGTACGCATCTTGTGTATTATTGTTCAGAAAGTTTTGGAACTCCATCGGATTCAGCTCTCCTGATTGGCTGTGGAAGGTTCCTTTTGATGGCATGATTTTGTCCTGTTCTGGTTCACAGCAGCTAACGGTGGCTGTGGGTCGGTTAGCCAGAGTGAAATGATGGTTGGTGTAGTGTTCCTCGGATGGACATGAATAGTCAGTGTAATGATCGGTGGTCATGTTAAAGGCTCCTGGTGGCATCACTCTGTTGGAATTGTTAACCCTGTCTTGATATAAGGCTGAATCTCCTACGTAGCTCTCGCTAGCCTGGCTAGTTTCAGCTAAAAGCGAAGCCGCACTTGCGTTCTCCATCTGATAATACTCAGCTGAGGAGTTAATGAAATAAGCATTGCCGTTAGTTTGGTTTTCTTGTGTGATTGTATTGTCAGCGTAGCACATCACAGATGAGGTAGAAACCACCTCGCCGTGAGGCAGAGCAGCCACACCCAGTCTCTCC
Source organism: Hoplisoma paleatum (assembly GCA_028565875.1). Classification (NCBI taxonomy): domain Eukaryota; kingdom Metazoa; phylum Chordata; class Actinopteri; order Siluriformes; family Callichthyidae; genus Hoplisoma; species Hoplisoma paleatum. The sequence continues at coordinate 3,161,664 of JAOTRQ010000031.1, forward strand.
TCATAATCCTCCTCCTTCTCAACCTCGCCGACATCGTCATCTTCCTCTTCTGAGTCGCTATTCTCCAGACTCTGCGTACTGGAATCAGACAGGCTACACAAACTACTGCTTTCCTCTTCTTCATTTTCATCATCGTCCGTGTCATCCTCTTCCTCTTCTTCTTCTTCCTCCTCTTCTTCCTCTTCCAAAGCTTCATCCATGTCATCCACCGCTTGCAGGTGAATCATGGTACTCTGCTGGATCGGATCAGAGACGGCGTATTCCAAAGCGTGTTGACCTGTGGTGAGAGGGACGGTGCAGTGGCCATTAGAGTCACTGTGGTACCCATTACCGTTCGGGGTAGGAATGGAGGCAGGACCAGGGGCGGAGCTTTGCTGCTGCTGCTGCTCTCGGCTTTTCTCGAGTTCAAGCTTCATGATGGTGTGCAGAAAGTGTGTTCGCACTCGGATAGGATTGAATTCAATCCGCCCGGCTGCATTACTGCAGCCCTCTTTAGTGCAGCCACATGGGAATGACATACGGTCTACCTGCACACACACACACACACACACACACACACAAAGCATTGATTTTTTCCCTCTATGTGCAATTTCAGTTTTTTAATTGTTATTATCGATCATGTATATTGTGTTGTTAGTGCCGATTTTCTGTCCTGAGTACCGTGCTATCTCTTCGCTGACCAACTGATATTCCTCATGTGGGACTAATAAAGGATTATCTTGTTATCCTATCGTACACAATTAGAAACACATATGATGACTTAAAATAAAAAAGAAATCTTCTAAAAGCCTCAAATCTGCCAGCATGACGCTCCATAATAATAATTAGCTATTCATTAACTCAGTGTTGTCTAATTAAAAAGATGTTTTCATTTTATCAGCTCTGCCAATTTAAAATGATTTCTGTCACACCATGCCTCTTATTATTTTCTTTGCTAGACTTTATCTACTGCCTAGACATGTCATCCGCATTATTAATACAGCATAGTTGACACCGCTTTTCGACGACACAATGCTATTATTTATCTGGGCTTTGTACTGGCACAGCAATGCACTGGTTTATGCATCCTAGTGGCAAGATACTTACTGTCTCCAATTAACCAGACATAGGGAGAACATACAAACTCCAACGAGAACTGATCTGGACCAACCAATCTGGGTATGAAACCCAGAACCTTTTAGCTGAGAAATGAAAACGCTACCTACTGATCAACCGCGCTTGGATCGACATGTATGTTTTCAGTTTTAAGACACGTTGACCTATAACAAAACAATGGAACTTAGTAATTAAAGGTTAAGATGTGGCTTGAGGGTTTACTCGTGACGACCTGGCAAGAGGTTTAGATTAAATGGCCTTGGTCCTCTGCTACTGCTCTCATTTATACAAACTGTCAGTATACGTGAATTATTCTTTACAAGGCAATTAAAACTCATCAGTTAGATACAGATCACAGTGGCACGACTAGTCTGTCCATTTTGATTATCTATTCTGGTCTCTGGACCAACCGCAAAGCTGTTTTAGGGTAAAAATGTTCATCCATCCATCTAGTTTTACCACGGCTTAATCTTATCTTTAGAGTCATGGTGAGACACACAATGGCTGAATACAATAAATATCTGTGTACCAGTCTGTTGCAAAGACACAGACACAGAATAACATCAGTATCTATAATTAAGCTGACTGCATGTCTTTGCACTGTGGGATGAAGCCGGAGACTTTACCACTAACCACTAAGCCACTGTGATTAAAAGGTGACTAAGATAAAACATTTATTTTAGAGATTATTTTAAGAAAGCATTTCAAGTATACTGTTTTTGCATTTTAAAAGTACTTAATTACTTTAATGTACTTAAAATTACTTTATTATACATTTATTACTATTATAATTATGATAATACTTATTATAATGTTGAAAGTTATTGTTGCATATTATTGTTCAGAATTTTCATTGATTAATCACTTTAAACAGCAGGGGGCGCTGGTGCTATATCTATCTATCTATCTATCTATCTATCTATCTATCTATCTATCTATCTATCTATATATATCTAATCTGTCTGTCTGTCTGTCTGTCTGTCTGTCTGTCTGTCTGTCTGTCTCTCTCTCTCTCTATATATACACAAAACCAATAATCCAATATGTTTGGTATAGAAATAAAATTATTGTTTAGATAAAAGCACAAATATTTTCATATAAGTATTTTCTATGAGTTACTAGCAAATAATTTTTAATTATTAAAAAAAAATCATCTTGTTAACCCAGTATCCTGAATTCTATCACATCATGGGTAGAATTTTTAATTCATTATTTTACTACATTATTTCTTATGTATTATTTAACTAAATTGCTTGCTATAGTTTTTTTTGTAGTTTAAAGGTTTGTCTGTTATAATAGGAGTACCTGGCACTTGATGCCTGCCAGGCTGCAGGTGCAGGTCTCAGGGTCGCAGAAGAGTCTGCAGTCACAGCCACAATCTTCTCGTGACACTCGGATGGCTCTCAGCTCATGCTTCTCCTCCACATCAATCTTCTTGACACCGGATGAACGGAGAAGAGCCCGGCGCTTCTTAGTGGTCAGTGGCTGAAGGAAGAAGTACTCATCCACTTCTGTGTTATCGAGGTCCAGGTCATCGTCTGAGATATCCTCCAGAGTAAGAGTGTTGGCCTCTTCAGACTCGACAGACCCATTTTTGGTGAGCTAGAAGAGAGAATGCAGTTGATATTATGATTTTGGTGCGAATTTTTTTAATGATTTATAAGTTAAATTAAAATAAAAAAGTAAAACTCTGAAAAGTTTCCTACCCTGAGTTTAATAGAGCTGAGTTTTTCCTCCTTTAGGTGGTCTCTCAGCATGTCCCTGTGTATTCGCTCCTGTTCAGAGGCGAACTCGCCCAAGGTGTACTGCCGTACCAAACTGTGTCTATTGGACATGCCCAGGGTACTACCACCCTGACTGGGCACGCTGGTGAAGCCCTGTCGCCGGCTAAAATAATACACCGTCACCTTCTCAAAATGCACCCTTTGAGTCCTCATCCGCTTCTCACGCTTCAGAATAGAGGGGGCTGGAAAGGAAAAAATAACATATATTTATTAATAGCCGTCGCCTGTCGCCTCACAGCAAGATGGTCCTGGGTTCGATTCCCGGGTGTTGCAAGCCATTTCCTTTTCAGATCTTTTTTCTTAAACTTACAGAACATCTTACAGTCAAATTGCAAAAACTAGTTTTTGGCAAAAACCAAAAACAAGTCATGCCCAGGTACACCCGTGCAGCAGAGAGCGTTAGCAGCTTCCCAGTAACATCTGTCAGGTACATGCATGCCTGTTATTCCCATTACTGAGTTTCTATGTAAAAAGGATAGCTGCTATCATCAGGGTAAATAAACACTGCATACATTTCTCTAGTCCACTCTAAATCTGTGGAGTTCCCCACAACCCCTCCCCATCCTCCCCTAATGTTAGACACACACAGGACAAATAGAAACCATCTGTTCTTGCAGCACCCCCGCCTACAAGCGCAAGTACAATATATTTCATTACAGGCACAAGAATACAACATTCCAGTGCCTTGGGAAAACATGGGCATTCTCACGTCTCGCAGAAATGTAGTCGTTCTTGTTATATTCAAGCAGCGACTCCAGGTTTGGGCTAAACTAAAATTCTATTAAGCAGATTTCGTTTTGTGAAAACTAAAACTTTTCTTACGTTTGTTTTTGTGTAACGATGTCTGTCTGTACGCACAAATATAATTAGAAACCCCTCCTTTTTATTCAGCTCAAGTGTTGTAGCCTTTGAAAATGATTTATTAAGAAGGAGTTTTCTAGTTTTTAAGGTAAGTGGAGACTGTTAGCGATACAAGTTCGACACATAAACTAAATTAAACTAAGCATTTTACTATCAGCCAATGGGGATACCTCTTTGTATATTATTCATCCATATGCTACTGCTGCTCGCCAATCAATATCGCAAATGATTCTACACAAGTGTGTCTTCCCTGTGGCTTTGTATAGATGTGACTAGTCTTTCTGTCATTTATTAGATTTATTTGAGAGAGTGCAATTTTGTATAAGATATATAACTTCTGGCAGACACTACATAAGTCCATATGTCCACTAAGACGATTTTTATCTCCAGGCCATCACCTTCATCAACAACCGTTCACCACCAACAGATGACGATCATCAACACCGGCTAAAAAAGATAACTAGATAAACACTTTATTGATCCCTCAGAGGGAAATTAAGGACTACTACTACTAATGCAACTGCTGCATTATTACACTGATATCACACATGTTTATACTAACGGTGTGAATAGTATTGAATCGTATTTAATCCTTTTTGTTATTCTGTGAATAACGGTTCAGCACATTGTATAATCAAATGATAAAGAAATCAGCATTGCACTTGTGTACCCTGCATGAGTATAAATTAAACTAACCCCCCCAACTTACAATCTGTTCTAAGCCTTTAGGGCGAAGAGGAGGGACCTCTGGGATGCTCTCGTTCTCTCACTGAGCCCCGAATCAGCACTGAACTAAAGCACTAGCAGCCTATTAGCACTAAGTCCTGCCAGGCACCTTTGGAAGTAAGCAAGCAGCTAGCATGCTAGCTTATGTGATGAGTAATGAGGACAGGACTTATTTAGCTGTATTTTTCCCCTAGAAATCACCACATATGTTTGCTGAACTCTGTGAGGGGTAAGAATTTCACTCTGATTGATGTTATACCGCCTTTAGTAGCTTTAAATCATCAAATTATTGGTCTAGGGTTTCCACCGTAGCTCTAAATATGAGACGGCTTTGGTTTTATAGCCGTAGCAAGTGGGTCCTGCTGAAAACATAGTACCTATCTGTCTATAATATTATCTGCCTAACATTAGATAGTCTTGAAGTTTTTTTGCAGTGTCTTTATAACATGTATAGTTTGTAATATAGTGCCAAGGAAACAAATAGAACTCACATAACACTATAATTCAATATTTTATTGGTAATATATCAAGGATCAAATTCATGATCTTTATTAACATGAATTATTTATTTTATTGGGGTTATAATGTCATATTTTACACACTTGGGTTACATTTATGACCAGACCAGGTAAATGACATAAAGATGAGTTTTGTATCCAATTCATTCCAATTGTTTCAATTCAGCTGACCGCTGGACTGTGGGAGGAAACTGGAATCAAGGATCAAGACCATCCCATTTGGTTAACCAACCAAGGCCATTTTTGTTGTGAGCTGCTACCCACTGATAGTCAGAGTGATAAGCACATTTGGATATACATTAGGGATTCCTACTAGAGTTGTAATAAAACATGATCATTTCCAGATTCCATAACAAACTGAAATTAGACAGTTTTATTCATACATTTCTCTATATTTGTGGTTATGTTTCATTCATCTAAATAATACACATTATTTTCTGATGTAAGTAAAAACTATTTTGAATAAAGACTATTGACTATTGACAGCAATACCGATGTGTATTACCTCGGTAAATGATAGTTGTAATGATATTTTTCTGATGCAGAAATATTTTACTTTATCTTTGGCACTGGTGCTTAGAGCGGAATGACAAGCGTTCCCTCTACTGGGTACAATGTTTGTCCATCAGCCCCCAGACAACACCTGACCAGCTGAGCGGCTGTCAATGTTGAGATTCAAACCCCCGATCTTAGTCGTAGTATGCTAATGGAAGAAGTAGCTGTCCCGATTCCAACCTGATTCACTGTCTCTTAGGTAGAGAGAATAAATCATCGTACAAGCTCTTCTCACAAAGCTTTTATCCCAGTACAACACACACACACACACACACACATAAGGTGGAACAGTGGTGATGACGACAGCAGAGATGACTCACGTGTAAAGTGGCAGGCAGAGGGGTTGACGCTGTCACTACTGTCTCCACTCTCGCTGCTCGAAATCTCCTCCTCCTCCGACTCCCTCAGTGAGGAGCATGGTGACGCTCCCTCCACCTCCTCAAACTTCCTCTTCAATATTCCACTCATGCTTGTCACCAAACCACACCTGAGAAACAGATGGAAAGATGCTTTAATTTCTGGATGATGTCTGCACTAATCTGTAAAGTTGTCAATTAGAAATGAGATCTCAATCTTCATCTTTTATCACTAGCTTATATTCCTCAGATACTTTATCATCTTACAACCAATGATCTCTGTCGGAAAAAAGAAAAACACGTACATATGAAATATTTGTATGAAAAATGTATATTTGCAAGCCATTAAGGGGTCACAGCTACGTTATATTTCCATCCCTGATGTCATCTATTAAACAAACGAATCAATCACAACAGTCTTAAAATAAAAAATGTTAAATCATAGCAGAGGGTGTCAAACTAGCCAATTAGAAATGTGACAGTCTCATAACAGCTGTGGTTTGATGAGATTAACAACAATATACCGATATATCAATGATCAAATAATTATTCAAGAACAAGTTCAAACATCCAAGTGATAAGTACAATTATCACAAATAATAATCTGTTCAAATATTTAATGCTACAAACAGTTTCTTATTAACTTAATTATTAATTTAGTCTGCAACGAAGGTGTTTTACTTTTTGTCGTTATTTTTTTGACCTTATTGTTAATGTTCAATGACACAAAATGATCCTTCGTATTTATTTTAGAAAGTTTGTCAGTCAAATCTTTGTACAAGAAATGAAACTGTCCAAGACAAATTGAGCCATAAAGACAAGTGTTTATTACATTATAATAAATATTGTAAATTTTCTTCATGATTTCCTATATTGTGCTATAATATGGACACAGTTACAGTTTATTAGTGCAAACCTTTCTATACATGTTGAATTTAATAATAATATAAATTATTTTTGCATGGCCAGTCAACATTCTCCAAATAATATTTACATTAAAGCTCATGATAATCAGTACAGTCACTCTCACCAGATTTCTTCTGAAGCTACATTACTAAACTCAGCTAAGTAATTAAATACTGATAACAGACAAAAAGGCTTGGTTACGGCTGTCAGTTCGTAAAATATTCATTTTAAATTAAATTCTAATATCTGAAGATTTAAAATATGAGTCCTGTGCATGACTCTCTTTCTCGGTCCTGCTATTACAAGAATAAGCTTTCACATCTTTTCAATTATCAGTAATGGAACTATTCTACATTTAAATCACACGTAAACCATTTCTGTCTGTATGAAGCCTGAGTGTTAAAAATTCTGCACTTTCTAAAGTTTTTGGTCACAATTT
>JAOTRQ010000031.1:3169003-3193963 GCA_028565875.1 Hoplisoma paleatum
ATATTAAAGAGAAGCATAGCAGGTCGCCTTTAAACACATTGTAATTTTGACGTGTCTTACCATTTCAGATTAGAAGAAGAAAACTAATTTTCAATCACTGCATGTGTTTTAACAGGTCACACAAAATGAAATGGACAGTGCTGCTGAAAATCACTATGGTAATACATTACAACCTCATTACAGAGTACCTATATATTATATATAGTAAGAGTAAACAACAAGTTATCTATATGGTTGTAGATGAGGATGAAGAATACTACCCAAAACTATCTGCTAAAGAACTGGCACGACAGTTTGAGAAAACAATCGAAGAAGCTGCTCCATATAAGAAAATCAAGGTAATGACCCATTCTCATCATTCTTTTTTTTCTTCAGTTAACTGGTTTCATGATTCAGAGTGATGCACCATCTACACAAAACAAAAAGTACCATGTAATGTGCCAAGCTGTAAAAGAGAACAACTGCCTTCACATTTACTCATACTGACATTCTTTATAAAGGTACATACTTTGACTACATAATTGTATAAAAACAAATGTTGTTGTAAATTACAGAAACGATTGCTAGGTTGCTGCAAAACAAAACCATTTGTGCCATCATGAAGCAGCATCATAAAAAGAATGCAATTTGTTTCTAGACAATGCCAAGACAACATAAATGGTCCTGCTTTTTGTGTGGGTTAGATGGTATTAATGTCGCCTTCTCCAATGCCTAGAAACAACCGCCAATTTCAGACATTCATGAGCTCGTAGTCAAAAAGGAGTAGTTAGCATTAAGCTGCTCAATCGTTTGCCGAATATTGTTGCAGATGCTGTATTTTAAAAAGGAAAAGATGATGACTAGGTTCTGATCTGAAGGATCTAGTAGCTGTGTGTGGAAAACTGGAAAAAGAATTTGCCTAGTATACAATATGGCAGTAATGACTAGAGATTAGAAGGTCACTGGTTCAAGCCCGACTACTACCAAGTTGCCACTGTTGGGCAAGGCCCCTTGAACAAGGCCATTTGAATGGTGTTCCTTTGTAATTGTAGGTGGCGTTTGGTAAAGTCTTTTACTAAATGGTGTTTTTGTAAATACAAATATCAGCTATGATAAACAAAACAACTTATTAATGATATAATTTATTTTTCTCTCTAAAAAGACTGAAAACTACAGCCAATATTCTCAGCAGACTTCTCATGTAAAAGTTTCCATTCAGACCTTTAATGGTGAGCTACCCAGCATCTCAAGAGATACAGCAGAACCTGCAAAAGCCGAAGCTGAGCATTTAAATTTTTTACCAGATTTAAGCGATGACTTCTTGGATGATTTACCCCCACCACCCCCTGACTTACTCGAGGACCTCCCTGATGAATTTGATTTCCCAGAGCCCATCGAATCTACAAACTTTAGGACACAATCCATCATCAAAGATCAACACTTTAAACAAAAAGAACTGCTGGAACTAAAGCGCCTGTGTAAGCACTTTCACCCTGATGTCAGAAAAGACTTAGAGAAAGATTTTTATAAGGATGTAAATTATACAGATCAGGAAGAGCTGGTGGGTGAGGTGCAGAATGCTGCATACAGGTTTGAGCACAGTGAGGACAGCACTAACAAAAGCCTAGAAAGGGAATATGAGGAATGGGATGAAATCCTGGGAGGTGAGGTGCAATCCATGTGCTGGATGTTTGAGAATAAACCTCTGGATTGCATTAAAGACTCAGATGAAGATGAAAGCAACAAAAGAAGATCTTATCAAGAACTATTAGCCGTAGGGGATGTGAGAAATACCGCTCTGCTATTTGAGACTCAACCTATACAAACTCCAGGGCAAGAGACTATGGCAAAAAAAGCTTCTTATAATAAAATAGGTAAAAAAGATGTACGTGCGGCAGCCTGGTTATTTGAAACACAGCCAATGGACTCTCTGAATAAGATGTATGATGACACTGAGCAAACCAAAGAGGTTGTGTTCACACAAGAAGCAGCCCGGGGCAATACGAAATTTATGCAGTATGTGTCTGAAAACCAGCGAATTGATTCGCTGGGCGATACTGAAACCGTGGATGAAAATCAACTTCTAAGTCTGAAATCTGTCATCGAAGAGATTAAAGATGATATAAAGATGACTGTCTGGACATTTCAGACCCAGTGCATGTGTGTTTTAAGGGAGCACTCAGGTGAAGTGGTGGAAATTGCCAACATTCGCAGAGAAGAAACCGAGAAAGGCGGTGTCAAAACATCCCGATGGTTTTTTGAGACACAGCCACTTGAGGTGATTAATAAAGATCATTCTGAGGTGCGACTGATCTCCAGTATTTCACTAGAGGACAGTACTCAAGGTGATTTAAAAAAGGGACGATGGTTATTCGAGACACAAAATCTGAGCTCTTTAAAAGAAGAGTGGCAAAGAATAATCACGGAACACAGGGACGAGGTTATTGGGGCTGACGTTCGTAAACAATGCATGGTGTTTGAGACTCAGCCTATAGATAAATTAAATGATGATTCTGATTCCAGACCCGTCACTACTGATATAATTGGTGGTGATGTTCAATCTGTAAGACATCTTTTTGAAACGGCCCCCTTGAAAACAATCAAAGAACTACCAGAAGTGGGAAAGCTAAAGAAAAGGTTGCCCCCAGAGGAAAAGATGTGGGATTTAAGACACCAAAAATGGGAGCTTGAAAAGCAGCCTTTGGACAGCAACCAAAATGAGGAAGAAGAACCTGTTAAGCTGAATAAAATCTTAACTTCGGAAGAAGAAAAGGGTGATGTGAGACATCAGAGATGGCAATTTGAAAACCAAAAGCTTGAAGATATCCATGAGGAAAAGAAAGAAGTGATAAAACTGATAAACATTGAACAAACAAATGAAGAGAGTTACAAAGGTGATGTGAAGAAGAGTTGCTGGGTATTTGAGACTCAGTCCATGGACACATTAAAAGACAATTCCAACGACGTTGGAACTGTAAACAATGAGGAAATAATCAGAGGAGATGTTCAAAGTGCTAGACAATTTTTTGAATCACCTCCACAGGATGAGTTACGAGAACTGGCAGAGGTCGGGAAACTCAAAAAAAGGGTCACAACTGAGGAAGAAATGGGGGATGTCCGGCACCAGAAGTGGGTTTTTGAAAGCCAGCCACTGGAACAAATCAATGATGAGAAAAAAGAAATAAGTAGGACAGTGATCGTAGACGAAAATGAGAAAGTGGATGTTTCAAATTACAAGCAGATCTTTGAAACCTATGATTTGAGTAGATATGATGAAAATCAAAAGATTCAAGTCGAAGGTGTGACTGTAGGCTCGGTGAAATGCAACAAAGATCTTTTTGAATCGACACCAATGTATGCAATGCTGGATAGTTTTGGTCACTACCACGAAGTGAGAACTGTGCGGCGTGAAGAGATAGTAAAAGGAAATGTTAAAAGCTGCAAGTGGATGTTTGAAACACGTCCTATTGACCAGATGGATGAAAGCGTAAGCCGACTTCAAGTGATTAAAGGCATCACACAGCAAGAGGTTGAATCAGGCGATGTGAAAACAGCCAAATGGCTTTTTGAGACACAGCCTCTTGATTCCATTAAATACTTCAGTAACATTGAAGATGAAGAGTGTATATCTGAAGAAAAGACTGAAATCGTCAAAGGTGACGTTAAGACCTGCAAGTGGCTGTTCGAGACTAAACCGATGGACGTTTTGTATGAAAAGGTTGAGCACAAGAGTGAAAGCGAATCTAATGAGGTTCAGAAAGGTAATGTAAAAACATGCACCTGGCTCTTTGAAACTCAAGCCCTCGATACCATCAGAGATGAATCAGAGACGGTACTGCAGACATGCACTGTAAAACAAGAGGACATTCAGGGGAAAGATGTACGCATGGCTCGTTTCCTCTTTGAGACTGAGAACATTGAGAATATCAACAAGGAAGACGGGTGCACCATTAAACAAGTGACCGAGATTGATGTTCAATCTGGTGATGTTTCACGAATGAAATACAGATTTGAGAACCAGTCGGCAGATGTCATGACCTCGACCTCAGAAGAATTCATGCAACAATTAAGAACCAGCCAGGCTGAGGACATCCAGAAAGGAAATGTTGACAATTGTAAATGGCTCTTTGAAAATCAACCCATAGATGCGATTCATGATGACGTCAATGAATTAAAGGAGAATCGGACCGTCACTGATGTTCAGGGAGGCGATGTTGATAAAGGTCGTTTAATTTTTGAGACCTATGCCATAGATCAAATTCAGGAGGTCTCTGAAGACTCAGAGACAAAAAAGCTTCAGAAAATTGTTTTTGAGGATGATGAAAAAGGAGACGTTAAAAGCTACGCTATGCTATTTGAAACTCAGCCACTTTATGCAATCCAGGACAAAGAAGGAAACTACCATGAAGTTACCACCCTCACTAAAGAAGAAATTCTGAAAGGAGATGTAGTGGGTGCCCGATGGTTATTTGAAACAAAACCTATTGATTCCATACGGGACAGTGACGAAGTCTATGTCATAAAATCTGTTACTGAGGAGGATATTCAGAAAGGTGATGTCACTTCAGAAAGGTGGAAGTTCGAAACCCAACCTCTTGACAAGATCACAGTGAATGAAGAAATAGCCGTCAAAACTGTAGGAGACATTATAGGGGGTGATGTCAAGGCAAACAAATTACATTTCGAAACTGAATTGCCATCCCAAAAGTTAGTAAGAACTGTTAGCATGACTGAAATCAATAAAGGTGATGTGAGGGCAGCTAAATGGATGTTCGAGACGAGCACCCTTGATCAGATTCACAGTAAGAATTCTGAAGACAAAATAGAAACGGTTGTTCTGCAAGAACACGTCAAAGGGGATGTAAAACAGTCTGTGTGGCTGTTTGAAAAGAATTCACTTGATAGCATTACAGAGAGCAAGGAGAGTATGCCACTCAGTCGTGAAGAGATCCCCAAGGGAGATGTAAAAACAACAACTTGGCTTTTTGAAACCACTCCGTTCCCAGCCTTCAATGAGAGCAACGTAGCAAAGACAGAAATTATTGGGAAAAATATTAAAGAAACCCTTGATGAGCTGTACAGTCAGAAAATGGTAGAATTCAAGGGGATAATATTAGAGACTGATGAGATTGGAGATGTACGCATGGCTAAGTATAATCTGATGAATAAAGAGGCTCCACAGATTCAGAAAGAAGAAGTCATTAAAGGAGATTTGCAGAACATTATGATGAACCTTATTAATAAACAAGAGACACATGAGAAAATGGTTGTTATAGATGCACATGAAAAAGGAAATATCGTCAATACCGTGCAACAGTTGTTTAACCAAAAGGCTGAAACCAACCTAGAAAAAGAAGAGATTATCCGAGGTGACGTTCAAGAAGCCATAAACAACTTGTTAAAAGAGGAGAAATCAGGCAAGCGTGGTATTCTTATCCAGGAGGATGAGAAAGGAGATGTCTCCATGACCATTTATTCACTTTTTAATAAGCAAAACAATGCCCATATTGAAAAGGAAGAAGTAGTCAAAGGCGATATTAAAAGTTGTCTTGAAAAGCTTCACAACCCAGATGCAGAACAGTTGGTCAAAATTGAGGTGGATGAAACTGAGAAAGGGCAGGTGGGTTTTTATTCCACCTGTATTGAATCAGGAGCTCTAAACTACCTGAAACAGCTTCAGCAAGAGCCAGATGAGACAGAAATAAACAAACAAACGAAGGAAGAAATCATCTGTGGTGATATTGAAGGAACTAAACAAAGCCTCATGCATAATCAAACTCAGATCTGTCGCCTGGTAAACACAGAAGACATTGTGCCCGGAGATGTACATAATACGGTCAAGGTGTTCTTGACAGAACCTACTGTCTCATTTGAGAATCTTCAGAAAGAAGAGATAGTCAGAGGTGATTTAAGAGCCACTCTGAACTCACTGACACAGTGCATAAATCACCCAGGCATTCTGGAGAAAGAGGAGATTATAAAAGGTGACATATCTACTGCTCTCCAATCTCTCCAGGAAGCCCAGAATCAACCCAAAGACATTGAAAAGCCTGAAATAATTCCTGGCAACATTAGAGTCGCTCTAAAATCTCTAGAAGACTCAGTTACAACAAAAACAGAGATCTTAGTGGAAGATGTAATTCCAGGTGACATAAAAGGTGCATTACAATCTTTAGAGGAAGCCAAACAGACCGTACGAATGGTGGAGAAAGACGAAATTGTGAAAGGCGATATAAATTTGGCCTTGCAGAGTCTACAAGAGGCTTCTAATGAACAGAAGATTTGCACTCAAGACATAGAAGTCCAAGGAGATGTCAAAGGAACTATTCAGCTCTTTTTAGAACCTCCTCCTTCCCCCAGAATGCTGCGCAGGACAAGTACAGAGGGCGACGTGAAACTTTCAATAAAATCACTGTACGAGACACAAGAACTTGATCAGCCCTTGAAAGAGGAGGTTGTAAAAGGAGATGTTAAAGGTACAATAAAATGCTTGTTAGAAACAGCACAACGAGCAAGCCCTAAGATTCCCAGGAGAGAACCGATTAGAAAAGTTAAGACTCCCAAATTTAAAGCCCAGCCTCCTGCTCAACAAGAAACCCAGTCACAAAAATCTGCCACGGCAGTAAAGAAGGTTACCAGCAGTACTGAGTCACAAAAGAATGTACAGGAACGTGTAAGTACTGAAATAAAGCAAGAGAAGAAAACTCACACAAACAAAAAGAAAGGATCCAAGACTACCACAGTGGAACACAACACAATATATCAGACACATGAAGTTAAAACAATAAAGACTGAATTCCGCAACCTTAAATCAAGTCGGAAAGGCTTGATCAAGTTAGATAAAAGCAAAATTAAAAAACAAGAGATAAATTTACCACCCCCACCTGACTTACCGGAACCTGACTTTCCATTACCCCCTTCACCTTCTCAAGATTTTGAAAGTCTTCCCTTTCCTTTACCTCCTTCTGTCATTAGACCTGATAATGACCTTCCTCCCCCACCTAGTCCTCCTCCACCTCTCAGTGACCCAGACAAATCCAGCATTGATCATTTACCACTTCCACCTACTCCTCCTCCTCCACCTGCAATAGAACAAGAATTTCTTCCTCCTCCACCATCTGAGCAAGAGCTAGACCTCATTCCTATTATTACACCAGTAAAGCCCACCAAGCTAACCGTGAAACCAGTCAAAGCTCCAGCTCTATGTAAAGTTCCAAAACTCAACCCAGTCATACAGCTTAACAAAACTGATATTAAGGCCCAAACAGCCTTTCAAGGACAAAATAACTCTGAAATCCTTACAAGTATCAGTTCAACTCAGTCACAGAGTATTACATCCATCTCATCAAATCTGATCTCATCTGAGATCCAGCCATCCATTATAACAGACCCACCTGGGTCTCCATATCAACCGAAGAAAATCCTTGTTTCTAAGGGTCTCATTTCACCAGCCTCGCCACCCCCACCAAGTCACTCACCCATAAGCAAAACCCCATTAATAAAACCAGAAAAGTCGTCCAGAGGGGGGAAGAAAGAAATCCATGCACCTCCCAGTTCTCCAAGCTTTGAAATTCACAAACACGAGTTAGTCAACCCAGCCCTACTCAACTTTTCATTTGAATGTTCAAGTTCAGCACAGGCTGAAGAGAAAACATCAGACATCACTCGACTTAAAAGCAAAAAAAAGGCGACCAAAGTCACATCACACACAGCGTTGTCTAATTCATCTAAGAATGACACGCTGTCAGATGTTCCAGAATGCAAGACATTAATCTCCACCAAAAATATCACATCTCATGTTGACATTTCCTCAGATAAACCACACATCAATGCTAATCAGACACCTTCCTTTCAGCAGCAGGTTACACCTACCACTTCAAAAAAGAAGAAAAAATCCAGATCCATGACAACCAATATCCAAAAAATAGCCTCTACCCAGATTACAGAGTCAGAGATAATTATTAGCAACGCTGAACAGGGATCTACCAGTGTTGCTATAGCCGAATCAAAAGATCAGCCGTCGGGTTGTACTGATCCGCAAAGCGTACCGAGCGAGATAAAAGCTGACAAAAATGAAATGATAAGCACCAAATTGACAGACAAATCCGAAAATGAGAAAAATAAGAAAGTTGATATCTCTCCAGGAAAAGGCCAGGAAAAGGCTTCTCCCCATCAGGTCAACCGGGAAAAGAAAAACACAGACAGCAAACTTAATGAAGCTGAGCAAAAGGTTGAGAAGACAAAAAAATGTTGCAAAAAAGATGAAGGTACAGAAAAAAAAGTCGAAGAGAAATCTCAGAGTGTGACGCTGACACAGGAAAGTGCTCAGCTAAAAGATCTGACTGAATGTAAAGTCACAGTGACAGAGAATAAAGCAGAAAAACAGGCCACACCAAAGCAGTTGGAGGAAGGTCTGGTCCTGCCAAAGAAAAAAAGGAAATCTAAACCCAAGAAAGACAAGGAGGGGCAAATACAAAATAATACAACTGTACCTCATCCTGATCTGTCCTCAGAGGAAAAGCATTCAGTCTCAAAAACTACTCAGAAACAAGAAGAAATTAAGCTGGTACAGGCGCAGGAAGCCATTCAAGCAGAAAACATGGAGTTCCACCAAGAGATCACATTTACAGAGAATAAAGTTCAGCACCAGGTCACCACTGTAAAGTCTCAGAAACAGACCAAAAGCTCTCAGAAAAAGAAAGAGCAAGTTGACAGCCAGAAGATTACAGACAAACCTACAGATGAAAGCCCAAATGTAACAGAAGAGCTGACACATCCGGGGCCTTTGAAAACCATCACAGAGAGCATGATAGCACCGGAGAAATGTTCCACAGCCCAGACGTTGATGTCTCATATCACAGCATTACACGAAACCACTGGAAAAATAGACTCCAGAAGTGTAAAGACATTACTTAATGAAGTCCCCGAATGGCTCATTGGGCCAGAGGATAAGAACCGCTTGGTAATACTGGAAGATGAAAACAACACAGAGAAACTCAAAGCTATTGTTGCCCATATATATAATCTTGTTCAAGAGAAACTGATGGATGTTGAAATTAATGTTGCAGAAATTGAAAAACATGAATGTGAAGCTACATCTGAAAACAGGGATTCCAGCAGAGGTACACAAAGAATCGCAAAGATTACTATTGATTCGAAAAAAGTTGAAACACAAAAGCTAGAGGTCGAGGAGAAAAAAGACATGCATGAAAGTCAAAAGTTGGAAGAAAGGAACAAATATTTTGATGTGAGATCAAGATCATCTTCACCCATATTTATCACTATCGAATCCACCAGAAGAACTGACTCACCACAAAGAGTAGCGCCATCTCCTCCACCCATGCCACCTACTCCCCCACCACGCAGAGCTGAAACACCAACGTCTCGTTTAACCAGAGCTTCTCCATCACCTACTCGGGCCAGGGCTGACAGTCTGTCAAGACTTAGAGAAGTGACAGCCCGACTTTCTCGTGGACCCTCACCTGATCTCACGCCTCATCCCGTACCACTCACAGGAAAGAAGTCAGAGATTGTAGAAATTCCAGCCACATTCCATCGCCAGATCAAGACGGATTCTACTGCTATAGAGGAAACGAGCATTCAGAAGGAGAATAAAGGGAGTTCAGAGAATGCTGTGAAGTTGAAGGCCGCAAATCAGGACATATCAGAGGTTTTAAACGAGACACAGGAAACTGAGGTACATGCAACATTAGAGAGTAAAGTTCTCTCCAAGAACTTAGTGATTAAGCAAGAAGCTCAGCATGAAGTTAACTGGTCTGCAAAAGATAAAATAAACACAAGCAAAGAATCTACATTCAACACAAAAAGCCCCAAGTTAGAGAACGAAACGGAAAATAAACAAGACGATGCACAAGATTTGAACGTAAGAGTTGACGAAAACACGTTTACAATGGGCGAGCAAAGTTCTTCTATTAAAGGCCAAGAAAACAAACAGGAGGAGAAGATGTCAAGAGTGAAGGAAATCACATCTGAAAGTTCAAAGCAAAAGCCTGAGCACACATTCCTGCAGAGCTCCCAGCAGAGCTCTCCTCTGCCTCCGCGCAAAGAAGTAACGCTGGAAAAGTCAGTCCATCCGTCTGGATTTTCACAGACACAAAGCATTTCAGAACATTACTCTGCTGTCGACGATTTCAGCACACGGATAACAGAAACGAGAAGCACCACGACCGTATCTAAGCATTCAGAAAATGTTGTCTCGCAGAGTGTTCCCTTTTCTTACGCCGATGCGGTAAAGAAAAAAGGCCCAGAGATGAACGAATCTCCCGAGGCAACAGCTGAGGACCTGATGAAAAAACTCCACAAGATGTGGACAGACAGTGAGACTGTATTTAAAAACCTTGGCTGCAGAAGCCCAGGTGAGGGAACTTAACTGCTTGTCAGATCTTAAAGAAAATTGCCTGGCCTGGCAAACACACTAACCCTGCATGATAGGATGAAAGACTAACTGCCTACCCAAGAGGAACTAATTCTCTGTCTAAAGTAACTCACCGAGCTACATATAATTCCACTGTTCATATCTGTAGAAATTATGTGATACTGTATTTATTAATACTTGCTAATTAACAAACTTTTCTGGTGGATTTATTATATTTATTTTTAAGCTTTTTCATTTTTACACATAATACATATTATTTTATATGAAAAAGACTATTGAGTCAGATTTAAGACCCAAACTTGAGCAGAATATTTTTTTGCAGTATTTTATTTACCCTGCACAATTGCTTAATTTTAGATTCAAAAGTCTTGGGGGAAAAACAGGTTTATTAAATTAAATAGATCACTGCATCTACAGTACATGTATGACAACAATGTAAGAGACTGCATGGTGTTGATATGGATCTTCTTCACTGATCTTCCCAGAACATCAATCTTAACCTGTTGTAACTAAATAAAATGTTTTTTGCAACAGTTTAAGTGGCAAATTTATAGTCAAGAGTTCAGATATTTTTAATTAACATGAATAGTACTAACAGACTGCAGTGAAGAATATGCATGTGTATGTGTGTGAACTTCATAATATATGCATTGGCAGATTTGCATCATACATCTACCACAAAGTCTAGACATGGTGAAATAGTCCACATGCAAACTTGATTTTATGTGTAAAAGTAAATATCTCAATTTTGAGTGACTGAGTGTATAGGGCAATGAATGATCTAGCGAATAAGTAATTATAAGAGAGAGTGAGATAGTGAATGTGTGAGTAAGTGACTAAATGAGTGAGTAAATATATGAAAAAACAATGAATAAGTTATTATGCAAATGAGTTATTGGGTGAATAAAAAGATGAATAAATGAGTATTCGTACGTGGGTGAATATGAGTAAGTATTTTTTTTTTTTCGTTTTGTAGATCAGAGTTCCCAAGTCGGAGCTATGCACAGTGTGTCGGAGGAGAGTGTACCCCATGGAGAGTCTGATAGCAGACAAGAAGATGTTCCATAAAGCCTGCTTTTCCTGTGAATACTGCAAGAACAAATTAAGGTGAGCCATGTTCATGATTACACTCTTTGTATATTTTCTATGATAAAATGTATTTATTATATTATTATCCAACTAATCAGTCTAAGGGTTTGTGAAAATGTCTGGATGTTTGTGTTAATTAGACAGTCACATTGACCTGAATATACTGTAGTAAGAATTTTGCCCCAGTTTCAGACGAAAAATTTGTTTCCTGCTGTTTAAGAAAACTTGTGTATGTTAAAAATAACCCACAAGTCTACAGAATGGGGCAATTTGTTTTTGCCAGTTATGTACACACACATACATACATACATACATACATACATACATACATACATACATACATACATACATACATACATACATACATACATAACTCCATTTTAGTCATGTTTACGCACTACACACTGTTTAGTTGTAATAGTAATATAAATGCCTTCTTTTATTAACACACTATTAATTTCGTCACAATTTATCTTTAATTCAGAGCAGTTTTAGTCGATATGATTCATCAGTTTTACAATTTTACAGCGAAGTGTTGGCAATTGACGTTCAGTCTGGTATGGCTTACTGCAGAAAAATGATTTAAAAACCCCTCATGTTCTTTATAACTATTCGAAGTTCCATTTAGGTAACATCATTATAACAGTTCATACTGTTTCCCCAGTAATCACAGCTAACTAAATTGTTCATAGGAAACAGTGTAATTACAGATAACATACAATAATTGCTTCAGTCATTCCAGCGATTAAATGATTATGCTTATAATTATAATGGATGCGGAACTGCATACATTTTTGGTATAATTGTGAACTTTATAATAATCAATCAACCTTGTCGTTAACAGCCTTGGAAACTACGTCTCTCTCCATGGACATTTGTATTGTCCACCCCATTATAAACAACTCTTCAAATCCAAAGGAAATTTGAAGGAAGAATTTGGATCTATGAAGGAAGGATTCGACTGCAGGAGTTCCCTTTCACGAAGCAGTATCATTTCCGTCTCAGACATGTTTGATAAACCTGAACTAAACCTAAAGAAAGTGAATAAAAATTTAGTATGGCCCCCACAAACAGAATCATCGATAAAACCCCGGGTCACTGACCTGGGTGTTCAGGTAGTAAAAGCAGAGTGGCCTCCGAAATGTGAAATGTCAAATATTTCAAAACAACCACGACATAAAGCATCACAGAGGACTGCACTGCAATAAGACATTTATGTATCCTTGGTGCTTGAGACGGAAAGACTTCTCATATTTATTGTAATCCAGAAAACATAACAAAACAACCCTAGGTAATTCAGAATGTGGATTATTAAGAGAATAAATCATGGGTGATAGCATTGAGGACGAGGCAGTAATCTGTAGTTTGAGGATTCAGAGATGGTAATAGAAGGACTGTGAATGTTGATATGAAAGGAAAGTCAAGAAGTAAGATGGAAATGACAGTCGATGATGGATTGTGTCGTGCATACTGTTGATGTAAAAGTAATAAAATAAAGCATGTCGAATGGATGTATATGAGACAATGAGATTGATCGAACGAAAACTCCTGGTAATTTGGTGCCATATTTAGTTTCTGCCTATTTTATTTGACAGTTTCTGAAGGTTGTTTTGTTACGCTCTTTAACACTCTTTCAACATTTTAAAAGGTAAGATTTCATAGTTTTTCTATAACACAAACTACAATTTCACAGTCCATGGAGAAAATACAAAGGTTTCATATTGATTTTGGTATTCATTTCCTATTTGTCTCTAATTATTTTTGTATTCTGTATGTATAGCTCTATCTTATCCTGAATCTTTCTGCATATCATCAAATATTTTTCGCACCTGGGGTGCAGATGACAAAGATGTGATCGTTTTATTACGTGAATGTATTTTTAATTAGCGTCATTCTTCTTTACCTTGGGCATTTGTGTCCTACCTTAACCTGAATATATTTTAAAACTGCCCTGATATAATATGTAGCATAGTCATCTATTTATACAAAGAGATTTCTGGTTACCTAATAAAACTGGGTCAGAAACACATTTAATTTATTCGATTTGTTAATTTGATGTATTTAAATAGACAACAATAAACAGCTTTGATGTTTAATATCTGTGTTGTATTATTTACCAGAAGGACTCTGGATTATTACACTACATTGCCATATATTACATTACACACATTACATTCATGACAGGTTAGGTAGTTACTGACTACTTATGATTAATTGATTCAAGATGGATCATTTTCAATTCACCCGCAGTCAAGCATGTCTTTTTTGGGAGGAAAACAGATCTCCTGGACGAAACCCATGCAAAAAAACGAGAAGATGCAAACTCCACACATAAAACATCAAACCCAGAACCTTTTTGCTGCGATGTGGCTTTGCTGCCATTCATGCTGCACTGTTTAACAATAAATAACCATTAAAGTTAGATTAACCCATTGGAAACAAACATTAAATACTGAAGTAGGCTCTTCTACGTTAAATTAGGTGTGCAGCCATGTTACTGTCAATGACCACAGAATGGTTGGTTTTGTCAGGCAGAATTATATGTGTCTCTGAGGGAGAGGAGGTTGGATAGGGTGCCTGTCCACCACCACTGTAACAGTATCTTCAAATTCAAATTCAATTTTATTTTTCATTACACATATACAGATGTACAGTACAATGAAATGTTTTTCTTCGCATATCCCAACTTGTCTGGAAGTTGGGGGGTCAGAGCGCAGGGTCAGTCGCCCCTGGAGCAGACAGGGTTAAGGGTCTTGCTCAAGGACCCAGCAGTGTATCGGAGTGTAGCAGAGCCCCCAACCTTTGGGTTCCCAGCCCAACGCTCTACTCACTAGGCTACACTGTCCCTGTTCCACAGTTCGGTGAAGTCACATATAGTACACAAACACAATTACATGTACTTAAAGAAAGAAATATTGAAAATCTGTCCTGGAAACCCCGCTAAATCTGTCGTGGTTTTAATTTAAACCATTTTTGAACAACAACTTTTTAGTTTAGCGTCTCATAGTGCCAGGGAAAGTCACCTTAATGCCAACTTCTTCCATGTTTGTAGCAAAACTTTGGAGAGGGAGATTTTCTGATTCAGTTTATAACTGTTCCAATACACAAAAGATGTCTTGGGTGAACAAAAACTGACAAGTCTGGACAGACATTTGTCCTGAACTCAGGCTCACACGAAATCCAGGCCATATCTCACAACATTAGAGTCAATGGTATGCCATACTGATGTGTTTTTGTTTGTCTAGACAGGACTGAGTTTTAACACTTTCTGAAATAAGACCATGAAAGTGATGCTTCTGAAATTGTCATGTAATGTATATCTTTTTTTGAAAATGTTTTATTTGTACATTTTGTACATGTAAATTATAAATCTATGACTAATAATTCAACACAACAGTAACACTACAATATAAGGAGCAGTAGATATAATAGGGCAGCATGGTGATCAAGCAAATCTTGTTGTGCTTTACGGCTCTAATACAGCAAGTTCAATTGGTGTCTGGCTGAAGATTGCACATGTTCTCTCTGTACATGGGTACCTACTAAGATTAATCGCAAAGTCAAAGTAAATGAATTCATAATTTGTACAATAGTTGCACATATAATTTGAAGCTCTGGGATTTGATTTCTGACATTTTAACTGTTCAGATATTTAATAATGTTTCTGCAAAATCCGCTAACAACAGAATGTACAATCTACCATTTATTGAATTATTGCCATGACGAAAATCCAGCTCTTGGTGATCCCAGGTGTGTTTTCTGTTGTGTTAAGTAAGCATATAACATAAAATCAATATCTTTCAGTAAATAATACCTTGGGGAGAAGTAGGTTGTTGAGCATGACATGGTTATTACAGCCTCCATCTAATTGCTGAAACATGGCAAGGACATTTTTAATGTAAAAAAAAAATACACACCAACTCCATGCAAACTCGACATAAAAAGCCCCAGGTTGCCTTATCCTGTAATCAAACCCAGGATTTCTTGCTATAAGGTGACAGTCCTAACCACTAAGCCACCGTACCTCCCTAAGTAAAAGGACAACTGATCTAAATCGTTGCTAGATGCATATGATTGAGTGAATAATTTGCTATGTAGTGCTCCAATATTTTAGCCCTATACTGTATTTAAAATGTCCAGTTATCTTTTTTAAATGATAGAACGTGCAATATTTCCTTGTCTAACATTTGCTGACTGTTGTGGTTATTGCTGGAGGTTTTATGCACCTACATATTCATGGAATATTAAACTCAGCGATGGGCAAAAATGAATATTATCATTATTCTCAGTTAGACATTTGCCTAAAGTCTGCTGTAATCAATTGTTCATTATATCTAGCATATTCTGTGTTTAATTCAGTGCTGTGAGCTACTATTCTCTGTGCTGAGTTTCCATAAGAGACGAGTTAATCAGGATTTGAGGATAAAGGCCAGGTGTTATAGCCGCCATGTCTATTTCTGTTCCGACTAATCAAAACCGCCTTTTCCATTATAATCCACAGATATTTTATTCCAGCACATGTTCCTCAGTATCATAAATATACCAACTGAACTTTCATAGTTTTATTATTTAAACCCAGATCTCTTTAAACATGCATTCAGAATACAAAGAATGTTTAAAACCTTACTTTTCCTAGATTGCTTTGGAACTATTGGAGTTAGACCCCTTAGGGGAACACCATAATGTTGACTAATTAATTCCATTCTGAACTTCAATTAAAGAGCAAGAATAGAATGAAGAAAAAAATATTTTTGTATTTTTGTAGAGTTGTATGGATCTATATCTTAATGACAAAGTAAAAAAAACAGTTCTCCACAGACATGCAAACTTTAATAAACATTATATATGTTAATAAACATTATAATAATAAACATTATTAAATATAATGCATTAATGAAAGCATTATTGTATCTAATGCAATAGTAACATCTACATTTAAAATACATTTTGGATGATTTTAACATGGGAATACTCGATATTACGCCTGAACATTTACAGCATGGAAGGTTGAACAACTGTGATGTGAAACACTAAAGCCATGAGTATTCTAACCACTTTAAAAACTTTAACAAATTTGATATTTCTGTCTGTGTCTTTTTACAGTACTTGTTTTGTTACATCCACTTAAGTATCCAGTTCTGTTAATATACTTATTACATTAATCAAATACACACAAATTAAAGGGTGATGGCTTTATAACTCCTTGATGCTGTATTTTACTTTACATTGCTTACATTTATAAAATTAATATTTACATTTATTTTAACTCTTCACACTTTCAGAAGCTGACTAGATTGGTATACTGACTATAGATAAATCTTTGTTTTGTTTGTTTGTTTCATTTATTTGATAAATCAAATGTGTGGCAAATAAAGAAATATCAAAACACTTTAGTCGACATAAATTGTATCAAGGTCTTCTGAACATCTTCTGATGGTGAAGCTCGTGCAAAACAATATCATTATATGTCCTTTTTCTTTATTGCTTTTCTTTATTTTAAAAAAGGCATTAACTGTCTGGTATTTGGGTTTCACGTACAGTAATGATTATTATTCTTTTCCGGAAATAAAAAGCATATTTTGAAAGGTAGCAGCTTGTAAAGAAATAACACACATATTTAAAAATGATCATTACATATTAACTACATGTTTATACATATATTTTGGTTATCCTTAGCTCTAAAAATGTCACCAAATTTATTACAATACTTTTAACATGATCCTTGATCAATCTAGGGCAGTGGCTTACAGTATATCTTCCTAACACATGAGTTTACATGCTTCTTAAAATATGTTGAGTAAAATGTTTTAATGCATTCAGCGATCAAGGTTACTTGTATGGTAGTTTGACTTTTGGCCACTATGAGAGTAACACTCTAGGTTTTTAGAGTGCTGTCAAATTCATAATGGTGTATAGAAATACAAATATATATCATGTTTGTCTTAGTTGTTTGTCTTGTGGTCAGCTGTGTATTACCAGTAAGATTCTGTAGTTAACAAAAACTCAAATTATATCCTTTTGTTTGATATATTAGATTACATTTACTTAATATAAACATTTCATATGACCTTTCATCTGTAATGTATAATAAATGTGCCAAAAGATTAACCCCAATTCGTGCAGGCAGTTAAACTTAATTCTAAAAAGATTCTGCTGACTTATTGATATTTAACAAGAACTCAATTGCTTAAAGTTAAAAGGCCAGATCTTTACTTCCCCCAAATTAGCAGAGTGTCCTTGCTGACATTACCTCCCTGCCCCCTGTATTGGCCTTGCCCATCTCGACAAATTAGAGCAGAGAGGAGATTTATCTACTGAACTCTACTGAACTTCTCACCCTTCCCAAATATAAAGAGACACGGGTCTAATCAAGCGTGACTATAGAGGAATGAGAATGTGGGGATGAATGACAGTCTCTAAATAGCACACTACATAATTAAAATTAATTAAAACTTAGAAGAAGTTTTATTTGACTACTGCGTTATACCTGTTTTATACCTGTTTTAAATTATACCTGTTTTAAATCGAAGCCACTTTAAATGTGTTTTATAAAAGCACTTGAGGAAGAAGTTTTTCTTTCGTTGTGTTCTAAATTGTTCTTTTTAGGTTTCCCATAAGGAAGAGACTAAAAACCTATGTGGGTGTTCAGCTGAAACATGTGGCTAGATTAACAAAGTGTTCCAAGTGCAGCACATTAAAGCTTTATAGTTTTAATGCTATTGCAGACTGAGGCTAAGTCTTCTAGTTGGCAATGAGAGTGCACATAGGTGCCTCTCAATAGCCTTTAAATGTCACAGATAATGTGCAATAAATTTACCCAAATAGTATTTGCAACAAATTCCAAATAAGAAATCTAGACTGTTATTTGTTTAAAACTTTAGTTTAATTAAAGGATAAACAACAGTGCTCTAGGTCTTCAAAAACCTAGACCAATTTACATATACTGTTCTTTCAAATAAGCCACATTATTTTTTTTATTATTGGATGTGTGAGGCAGTTCTAAACCATATTCAGGTTGGCTTAATGAAGCAGCCTTGAGCATGGATGCCACAAAGCACCAGAGTCATTAGATTTGAGTTTAAAGTTTAACTGTCTGTAAAATGTTTGGCATGTTTTCTTCATGCCTGAGTATCTTGATTATCCCACCTAAAGTAAATGGGCATTTAGGGCAATTGAAGGAAAAAGTGTTTTTTCTCCAACCATCTCATTAAGGATGGATAGATTGGCTGGTTTGTATGATTAAAGAATGGTTAAATGCACCCTTAAAAAATCCTTGGAAATAAATATGTTTGAAGCATTTATATTATTTATAATGTAGTTTATAAAGTGGATTAAATTAAGGAAGAACATTTAGCCCACTGCTAAGAGAACCAAATGGTGACATCTTTACAACAAGTTGTTAAGGAGGCATGACTTATACTCATATAAGCGTAAACAGGTGGAGTTTGCCAAGCGGTACTAGGATTTTAACTGGGACCATTTGCTTTGGTCAGATGTGACCAACAAAGAAGCTTTTGGCAACAAACAAAGTGTGTCTGGTGTATCACCAAAGTATGAGCACATGAAAAAACACATCAGGCTCACTTTTAAGCATAGTTAAGAATTGGTGATGCTCTGGGCCTGTTTCTCCTTTAAAGAAGCAGGTAAGGATGCCCAAAACATGAAGGTGGGTCATTACTGGATCTTTCAGCAAGATAATGACCCTAAACATTATTTAGATTTTTTAAATCTAAATCTCTTGTCACTGTACACCAAACAGCACGAAAAGATGTGCAGTGGTCTTTTTATTACCCGTATCACCAAACTCTGCCCAGAAATGCAATAACTCAGGAAAGCCAAACAAACCTTACCTTATTTAAATTTCTACTCAAGAGCCATCTGCTTACTCAGTTTTTCCACTCATGAATAATTTCCATATTCCCTTTATGTGTAATATTGTATGGTGGCCTTGATTTGAGAAGTGTGCTACAGAAGTCAGTTTTATTATATTAATTATTATTGCTGTCTCTGTACTTCTTAAACTATGAAAGGAAACTACAACTGCAGTTCCAATGACCCGGGGTTTCTCTGTGACATCTTTTGCCCCATTTCTTTGTCGTTATGTAATAAACAAAGCTGAGTTTAAAAATATGAACACAGTGTAATAGATGTTATCTTTTGATATTTTATTGAATTACTTTAGTTGTGTGTTGTATCATGTTTCTAGACATATCATGTTAGTGTAAATGTATCACTGCAGCATTCATACAGTTTTGTTAAAGTGCATACATATTTCCACCTCGTATATGTTTTATAAGACGTATAGTGAAGCTTTCGAATGTGGTTGAACAGAAATTGTGCAGCTGAGAAATCAGAAAAAAAGATATCATGTAGACTCCCTACAGGATTAAACCTGTTCTCCTCTGTTACCCATGTGAAAAAAAAGTGTTCGCCTTATAACCTTTTTCATCTTTAGTAACAGCTGTAACCAAATATTTCTATGAACTTCACATTGTTCTTAATACATTTTGATCCACTCCTCTGTGCAGATAAATCACTTTAATTCATTCGCATTAAATGATTTCAAGCATGAAGTGCCCATTTAAGATTCTGCCACAGCATCTTAATAGGGTTTTAGTCGGAACTTTAAATAGACCACTCAAATTTTTTAATTTTCTTTCTTTTCATCAATTTAGAATAGGATTTGTTCTCATGCTAAGGATTTTATTACAATGCTCTTTTTTCAGTTGTGGCAAGTTGCCCAGGCCTCAAAACATTCTCCCCATAGGATATTACCATCACCATGTTAAACCTTAAATAAAATTATATAACTGCATTAGCATTAGATTATATCTAACTCGCAGAACTCATGACTCACAAAATGTGCTATATAGATTTTAATAGCATGCATTTTCTTTTATAAAGGAACTTTTATTTTCATTTTGGTTAGCTGTGGAATCAAGGATTCTGACTTCATTCGACTTGATTTCTTGCAGCTTGGTCTGGATTCTGTTGTAACTTGATTTTACGGACTATTTACGGACATTTTGGTTGACTGACACGAATCATTAATGTTTTAAGTTAGAGTTTCACTGTTGTTCACAGGCCCGAAAAGTGAAAATGGCCTGTTGCGGGTTCGTGTAGCCAAATTTTGCACCCATGATAGGTTGTCACCAATGGATGAATAAGCTGTCTAGAGGACACATGACCTCAGCGAGAGACTTATCACTGACAATTCAATCATCACATGATGTGCTTCGTGATTGTTATTTATTTGTATAACTGATTTATTATTATTACTTTTTATTTATATAAATAGAGCAATCAACATATCTGTTTGTGCAATTGTAGTGAGTTCAAGTGTATTTATTGTTGTATTGTGAGTTGCGTTGTGGTCAGTTAAATATGTCTGGCATTTATAGTAAAAGGCCAGGCCATATGTTTGTTTGTGCGGTTATGGTAAGTTACATTTTAGTTATCATTGGCCACCATGCAAGGGTGTGTGTGTGTGTGGGGGGGGGGGGGTGTGATTCAAGATTGCACAATGAGAAAGCAGTTTTCCTTGTACAATGCAATTCTTACTTTGCTTACTTTACTTTAGAATGCCAGATAGAAGTTAAGATAAACACAATAATGAAATAAGAATATAAGAATTTACAGTAATAAAAATAAAAGTGTTTTTCTACTCTCTGCTATTGAACAGTGTGTGTCAGGTGCTGTTGTATTTATTATTGTCAAAGATTAATAAGCAACAAACAAAAGGCCAGGTTATATGTTTGTACAAGGTTATTATATTCTGTACAAAATATTAAGTCTGGCTAGTTTGGTTTAGCACTTCAATTAAAGTAAATATGTCTGAGATTAATAGTGACACATTAAAAGCTGTGTTTCTCTAAACATTCAGATAAAATTATGTATGTAAATGTTGCTGGTTCTAGTTCATTCTGACGGCCTGGACCAGATGATTGAATGACTGTAACAGACTGTTTAGTGTCTCACTGTGACCCACAGATAATGTATAGAGGAGGTTGGGGGGAGTAAATAGGAGTTAATGGAGGCCTGAAACAGCACTGCGACCTTGTTCAGTCCCAGCACGGTAGTTACTGAAGATTTATGTAGATCCTTTAATCCCGAAATTAGAGAATGTAAATGTCAAAATTATAAGAAGGCATATTGCGGGAGTATTAATCGCACCGTGTTGGTTTAACGAGCCTCTTGCCATTTTGTATAATTGCACACTTTGATAATTAGACGAGTTCTGAATTTTCTTAGATTACTTCATATCGTCGATCTACCTTGCTATGCAAATTAGCCAAGTGTTTCCGAGCAGCCGATTGGCTGGTGCTATGACGAGGCTCGTTTGTGATTGGCTGAGAGTCTGACAGGGCGAGTCGCTCGATGCTCTATCAGCATTCTTTGCGCGCCGCTCCGTGTCGCTCCGAGATGCCGAAGCGCACACAGAGGCGCAATGGACGGAACCTCCGCCGCGACTTTCCTCGCTTAATCACCAGCGTCCGTTTTTATATCGCTTTCATCGCCGGAAATGGTGTTTTTACTGGAAGGTAAATGTCTTGAATTTGATCTTGTTGGGTCGGTCGGTGTATTTGTACTAAGGATGGATTTAGCGCGTCGGTTTAAATACCTGTAGAGAGCAGAACTATTGCTGCTGGTCGACAGGTGACGTTTGTTTGTTTGTTTGCTTTTGTGGTACAATGGATACAAATGAAAAGTTTTATTAGTTTATAGGAATGATAAATATTGCGCTCGGTGGTTCCGCGGAGTTGAAGTACCGCAGCATCATTTACGAAGCCGGATAATAAGAACGCACGAGTTTAGGAGATTATAGTGAAGCCTCGGTTCTTCTGATTCGATTCTATATGGTTCTCGTTATCTAGTGGATCTAATTTGTATAACATATGTTTAATTTAAAGATTGTTTTACAGGCACGGTGTATGTGCGTGGTTCGAAGCGCATCCATCCTCGGCTGCTCCATGCGCGCATCTATCACTGAACTCCTGCCGCTTATATTGCACTGTTTATGTGTTTATGTGTGTGGGACATGGGAAGAGCTTTTTTCTCTGTAAATGATAGAAATAAAAAAGGTGCTGTGATGCTGCCTGGGTAATATGGACTTTACACTATAGTGCTCAATCATGGATGGGAGTATTTTGAGCACTGAGGATCACACTTTCAGGAGGTGTCTCTTCCTCTCTCGCTATGCTTGATAAGTTACCATGAGTTACCATGAGTGAGACTGTGACGACATATTCACTGTGAATATTTAAAGAAGTAAAGTAGCGAGCACATGAATATAATAGTTATTTGAAAGTTCATAGAGACTGAGTGATTTGCTGGGAAATGCATCATGTATAGTAGGGCTGTGCTCTCATTAATATATTACTAAGGGACTTTATTATGTCTGGAAACAGAGTTTAATTAGTAACTTCAGCCTGTTTATAGTTATTGATTCATTGTTCGTCATTGAGTCTGCCAGGTTACTTGGATAGACTGAATTGTTTTGTAGGTACCTTGCCGTTAGGATGCACGGTCCAGTGAGCGGTTAAGAAGTCCTAGGTTTGATTCCCGGGTAATCCAGGCAATTAGGGGCTTTTTATGTGAAGTTTGAATGTTTTTCTCGCGTCTGCGTGTGTTTTCTTTTGTCCAAAGGCATTTTTTTTGCGTGAAGCCTGAAACGGACTGCTTACCTGTTCTGGTGTTTAGTGTATTCGCCCAGTGTGTGAACCATTGTAACCGTAAATAGGATTAAGTGGTTGTAAAATAAAGGAACAGATAGATGAATTGTTGTAGTGTCAGGCTGATGCCCAGATAAGTAGAGAGGGTTGTGTTAGGAAGGGCATCCAGCGTAAACCCCCCCCAGATCAAATCAATAATCTGCTATGGTGACCTCTAATGGAAACAGTAGACAAAAGTTAGTTATTGTTCGCTTTACTGACACGACCCTGGATAGGTCAGCATGTAATAAATGATTGGAATTTCTATTAAAAGAAAAAAACTTATAAAAACCTCTCTTTGGTTCTCATCAGGTGTTCTACACATTTGTATTCCTGAACCGATATCTACTTAACTATAGTATGATAATGTTTATTATGAATGGGATTTTGAACTCGATTAGATGGAAAGAACAACAATTAGATGCAAAAAAATTGTTAATATAAAATGTTAACACCATCAGTTGTCACTTTTCACTGTTACTAGTTTATTTCCAAATCATTTCCCTTATTGTATTTACACCTTTGTTGGATATTTTCAGCTTCCCCATTCTATCTGTTGACCTCTGCCTTTAGTGTGACAATTCTGTAGACTTGCACAAACCTACTGTAGAGCTTCATGTGCCCCAGTGGCTGATTCATACAGACAGTTCGAACATGTACAGAGGATCACATTTCTTGTTTGGTATTTTTAAAGCTCATGCCGGTACCTCGACCAGATAGGAGGCGTCACAATATATTTCGTGACAAGATGCATTTTCTGTCTTAACCGTTTTTGACTGTGATGCAGGCAGCAGATTTAAAATTTGCTTACGTTTAAGAAATACACAAAAAATGTTCAGTGAAGCACTGGAAAGCTTTACTGTATATTTTTGTCCATTACAGGTTTAAAAGAATAAAGAAATCCCACATTCTTCTTATATTGCTTTTCACAAACTGTCCCGACATTGTTAGAAGTGGGATTTTTAACCTGAGCTAGTAGTGAGATTTGCTTAATTTATACAAATAAATGGAAAAGTCTGCATTTCTGTTTCTTATAATCATGTAGTTGACTTGAGGATAAACATAAACATATTTTTTACTGAATGTTTGTTTAAAAACTGCTGCGTGTGGCATTAAAGGGACATATTATACCTCTTTAAAAACAGATAGAATAAGTATATGGTCCGTACAAAACTTCTTCAAAGTCTTTGCACAAAATTACTCTCACATAAAGAGATTTTATAAGTTTTGATTTTGCCAGTTGTAACTCTTTTCAGGGCTCTGTCACTTTTATAGAAATTAAGTCGCTGTTTAAGTTGTACGCTTAAGCTTATGCTTAAATAAACATGATAATATCAGAAAACTGGCCTTTAACATTACTTTCATAAGTTTTTCAAGCTATAAAATGACTCAATCAGCTGTGTGCTGCATTTGCAATTCAGAATAGAGAACACAAAGGCAAGCAGGGTTAACAGTAATGCTAGTGTTAGCATGTGCTAAATGAATGCTGACCATGTTAACAGCAGTGGAAACTCATTATTAAAAAAATTACCTACATGTCCGAGATTCCTTTAAGCAGCCATAAAGTGGTTCACACACAATCCACAATATTATTATCGATTGTTGCTGGGATATGGCCATTGAAAATGATATCATATAGTGAATCACGGAGTAGGGCTGACCGCAATTAATCGATTATTCGTTGGTCGACCGAAAAAATTACTAGTCGGCCAAATTCCATTGGTCGACTAGTCGCAGGAAAGAAAAACGCTGCGTTTCGTCAAAGGACTTCTGGGACTTTTAATT
>JAOTRQ010000031.1:3208894-3219043 GCA_028565875.1 Hoplisoma paleatum
CGATTATTAGTCGATTAGTTGAAAGAAATGACGACCTCTGGTCGACCAACAAAATCCTTGGTTGTGGACAGCCCTAGTTTCTACAGAACTAAATTTGACACAACACAAACCGATTCTAGACCGGGACTCACAAGATGAATTGGGTGAAGTTCCAGTTTTGATTCATCACTCTTACAACTATTTGACCATTATAATCATTTGTTTATCTTTATAATAACATTGACGTGGTCAAACACGGTCAGTGATGAAGCATGGATGTTATATATAATGAATTGGATGAATATTTCCAACTGCAACAGTACAGAATTTGCTCTCTCTTCTCCCCAAACCCACAAATGGTAGATTGGCTTCACTGCAATGACTAGGTCTGATAAGTACAGACTGATCAATGCTTTATTTCTGCAGCCAATGTCTAGGGTGTCTCTAGACCCACTGCAACACTGGCAATACTTTAAATTAATACATAATATTTCCTATTATAATTCTAAATTTGATATTTCATCATATAAAAACATACAAACACCAAACTTAATACAAAAAAAACATGTCCTGCATTGTGCACTGCCTCATTCTAATGCCCTCTACTCATACCATCTCTCCATCATTTCATATTTCATTGATAGAAAATCTTACTTGCTCCTTGGTAGCAACTGCAAGCACGACTAAAATAGAAAGGCT
The DNA here is from genome assembly GCA_028565875.1 of Hoplisoma paleatum. NCBI lineage: Eukaryota > Metazoa > Chordata > Actinopteri > Siluriformes > Callichthyidae > Hoplisoma > Hoplisoma paleatum. The sequence goes on from JAOTRQ010000031.1 coordinate 3,209,573, forward strand.
CTGTGGTGGTAGTGACCAGATTTTAAATGCAGAGAGATCAATAAATAAGATGACATTGGTCTGCTCGCTGAAGCAATCTGTGTGGGTGTATGTGTGTGGTTTCTAATAAAAAGTGAGACCCATCGCTCTCTGTAAAAGCAGCTGTCCCTTGGTTATGAATATGCAAGACTCAACACACTGCTGTCTATCTTCCATCAGCTCTCGTGAGTACGGCACACACTTTTCCGCTCCAGGGTGCTAATGGAGGGGAGCAGGCGAGCACAGACCCTGAACTACTGGCATTTCAAATATCACCCCCATTTACACAGTAGGAGGCAATAAAGAAACTAGTAAAGGAGCAACTCCACCTCATCACCCAAAACATCAAAACCAGGTGAGAAAGAGATGGAAAGAGGGATCCAGCTGATGAAAAGTGGAAAGACTGAGACAGACAGAATAATCACCACACAACGTGTCTGATAAAACCTCCTGTGTAAAAGGTATCACTTATATCTGACCTGGAAAGTGTTGCACCTAGTTTTAATGATGGGAAACAACCGAATAAATAACTGACAGTAAATTATTAAACTTTCTGTCCTGTCTTTATGTCAGTGTGAGATTTCCTGTCAAAGATTTCCTACAAAACGGAGGAAAGGGTCTCATTAACGAGTGGAAAAAGAGAGAAAATGCTAAACAATGCACACAATGCCTGCCACATCTCAATCAGAGGTGCACGGGTTTCTTAAGTCATTTAGCATTTTAATAAACAGCTAAATTCATAATATTACAAATAGACAGAATTATTTAAGAATTTTATCTGGATGTATTTATTGATATTAGAGAGAAAAAAAGTTTACGGTTATTTCTGGATGCAAGTGGAAATATGTTTGCTTTGTTTCTATATTCACTTCATCTATTAAAATGAATAACTGATCCCAGTTTTCGCCTTTTTAACCTTTATGTTTATGTTGTTAGGTGAGATCAACACAATTGTACATTAGAACTGCACATTATACTGCAAAATGAATTATAAAGTGCTGTGTAAACAATGATATTGTGAAAATAATTTCATCTAAAAACCATCGCCAGTTCGCTGTGCAAGCTAAATTGCTTCATTTGAATGAACCATCACACATTAAAATTGTGGCACAAAATGGTAAAATTGTATTGAAATTTTCTACTTCTACATAAAACGAAAATACTAAACAAAATAAGGTTTCGTAAATATTAATGAAATATTAGTAGTAATTATTATTAAGTAAAATTGTTAAGGCTGTGGTGGATGAGTAGATGTGATCATGATAATGATGGTCCCTGGGGCCCCACAGCTACAGCCAAACAAGGGCCTTCATCCTTATTTGCTCACATGATTAAATAAAGTCACTTTTAATAAAAGGTTCTGCTAAATACCATAAGCATTAATTTAGCCAAACACACAGTCATGGCAGAATAAAGAATAAAGGCAGTACTGTATGACCTTTTGAGTTCTGCATCTAGTTACTGGTTGATTGATCAAAGTTAGAACAGTGCTCCTCACCATGAACTAAAAGCTTTCAGTCTCCTTATAAACAAGCATACATATTATTACCTGCAAAATATGCTATACTCAAGATGTTTACTATATTTATATTATAACATTGTAATAAATAAATAGTATAGGATACACAAAGACAGTGGTACTTTTCCTTCTGTACAATATGACACTAAATCAGTACTATAAGAGTAAGTAAGTAAACTCCCCTTAAATAACTTCTGTAATTGTTATTTAGTAGTAGAAGAAATAGAAATAAAAAGCATTACCACCCCCCAACCAATTCAATTCTGCATTAATGCATTCCAGATTCAAAGTAAAAATGTGGATGAAAGATTTTAGATTACGACAAGGAAGAAATGTAATTGCCTGCAACTTGTAGAACAACAACAGATTCATGGTTTTAACAAATGAATAAAATAATAATCTGACTCCAATTACAAAACAACAAGGAGAAATTGATGAAATTAACTATTATAAAATTTGATTTTATTCTATTCTATAACCCATTACCATATGTGTGTGTGTGTGTGTGTGTGTGTGTGTGCATGTGTGTGTGTGTGTGTGTGTGTGTGTGTGTGTGTGTGCGCGCGTGTGCGTGTACACAACACATTTAACAAGCTATTCTGGGTGCATCTCAAATCAAAGGGCTCTCTGGGGAGGGTTACAGCAGTTTATTAACACCTCATTTTCTATTATTTCTCAATCGTCTGATAACAGCATAATGCAATTCTATTTCAACCAAATAATTTGGACAAATTTATTCCATTAGAATGTGAAAAATGCAATAAAAAGTATCAGCACTAAAAAAAAATCCATCATGTGGATCATTTGGAATCACATATAATCTCTGAAATCTCTTAGAAAATAATCAAGTAATTTTATTTCTACAAATGTAGCACAGAGATGCCTCATAACCTGAATGAAACCCCGTAACTGTACAAATCCTTCCCGAATCCATGCATTTTGTTACTATCCAATCATATTATTAGGAGCACACACAGGGAGTCGAGCCTTTGCAGAAAAACCAGGTTTGTCAGCAAAGCTACTGCATATTTTCTATGAGAAAACAATCTTAACCACAAAACAAGCCCTGACAGCTCAGCGCTTCCCTTCTCTCTCTGTTCAGCTGAGGTGCTACAACAAGTATATCAAGACCTTCTTTTGTGTTCAGCTGCTGCAACACAAAAAAAGCAACAATAGCCATTTGTTTGCACTACAAACTGTGAGTGAGTGAGGGTGCGTGCAGCTTAATAAGGGAGCAAGTCATTCCTTGTGTGTGTGTGTGTGTGTGTGTGTGTGTGTGCGTGTGCGTGTGCGTGTGTGTGTGTAAAAAAATGGCAGGGGGAGGTTTCAATTCATTTCCACTAATGGTTTCCAAGCATCACCACAGAATCAAGCAGCTGTCAAGTGAATGCATCAGAGTGGCTAGCTGCATTCCCAGAAGAGGCGAGTGGCACATCAGGAAGCTCAGCACAACAGATGCACTAGTCCTTACATTAGCCTATCTATACAAAAAAAGAAACCGCCAACAATAGAGCTCTAAGCGATGTGCAATAAAACTAAAACAGACGTAAAGTTGGCCACATTGAATTAGAGAATGAAAGAGCGATAAGAAAAAATATATTTCGAGTATTCTTTGTAACCTCATTAGATCAAACGTGTCAGGCGTTACTTATGGTTGTGTGCGCTAATCCGAAAAAAGAACAGAGACCAGGAGCTTTACAACAGCAATATGTGTCATTCACACTATAAGTGCTAATAATTAACCAATTGTAATGATTTTATATGCATATAGAACATTTTATACATAATGGATTATTAGATTTAATACATTTCGCTTTACACTACAGTGTCACCTTCAAAGCCAGAGCTATAGAACATAAAGCACAGAGTCTTAATAAAGAAATAACCAGGAATTTAAAATAATGCTTCCGAAGAATGTTGGTGCTTCTATGATGATGTTTGTTCTACTATGATGAACAAACAAATTAACTCACAACGTATTCATGAAGTGGTGTAAAATGATTGAGCATATTTGTACTACAAAACATCAAATTTCCTTTCCAGGAGATGAAAACCCAAGAGCACTTAATGTGTAATTTTACTGATTTGCTGTGAATTACAAAAGAAAACAAATTTAACTAAATATATTTCAATATTTGCCAACAGTTTTAATGAGTAGCTTCTAAAAGTAATTATGTGTGGTCACCACATTTATTTTGCTAATGAACTAGTGTCACTTCTTTCTAAGCAAATCAAATAATGCAAAGGAACATGGCTTATATAATGCAACGACAAAATAAAATCAATGCTAAATTATTATTCCATTTAATGACATTGATATGTAGTAATATAAAGAACTTGTGAAATGTAAACCCACCTGTTATCCATATTAAGAACAACTCTAATATAAACACCGATACTATAGATTTCTTTAACTGCAGAAAGGTAGATGTACGTAGATCTAACGAGGAAATTACAAAATCCACCCAAGTGTTTAATGTCAGGAATCATAGACGGCACGAGGTAAAAACCCTACTGATTATAGTGCACTAAAATACGATAGACTAATACAGTTCACAAAGGGGGGTAAGATACATTCTATCAACTCATTCACCCATAATGCAGCTTTAGAAAGCATACAACGCCTGCTACGCCTTTAGACATTTGAAACGTGTTACCTTAAAAGAAACTGAAGTAGTAAAAGCATAAATCTCTGATAAACGCAGGTGATTCCAGTCGAACTGTGTAATTTACGACATAAAAACATCAAACTAAAGTTAATAACAAGAAACAAACTGTCACTTTTCACTGTTCATGTAATAGGACACTGTAATCCGTCTTAAAGTAAGCAAAGATTATTGAAAAATATTGCAATGATCATATTGTTTAGTATCTTCTTAATAGTAAACCATATAATATAATCACACAATTATTAAAGTCCATTCATATGTTAATATGTTTTTATTTCTTTTCTCCTAAAAAAGGAGCCTAAATGTTCTACTGTCCTACAGTTCCTTCTTTGTGGTCGTCATGATAAGATTAACAATCTTCAAATTACAATCTGTATGTAATAATTTGCCAGATTGTGACGTCAGACACTGCTTATATGGCAGCCTGTCCAACAGGACATGCTTTACATCAATTATAATTATGCAGAACAAGTCTTGGTCATTTTATCGGGTTTGATTTGGGTTTGATTTGGGTTTGATGGATCAAGTAAGACTCGATGGAGTCTGATACATTTTAATATTCGAGGCAGGTTCAGTTTGGTTATCAGATCAGACGTTTCTGGATCAGATGGATCCAGTACATCTATTTTTATTAAGAAATGTATCGCTATATGTAAAGTTTAATAAAAAGGTTTGAAATCGGTTTAAACTCTAGCCTGTCACTGACCCTGTAAGCATTTAGCTTAGTTTCTTTATCTGATAAAAACAGCACGAGTTTTTTTTAATCCCTCCTCCAACTTGTGAAGGAAGCACATGAATGAATGGATGAATGAATAACACACACACAAAGAGCTTAAACGAACCAGATCAACCAGCTGCCTTTCCTTCCCAATCACCGAGTTTACAGCCAAACAGTTTTAAACACCAACAAAAGCGGTTCAAACTCGTTTAATCACTTTAACACGTTTATGATGAAGAAAGTTTGACGTTACGAAAGCAGAAGCAAAGTAACCTTTTCTTTTGGGTGAAAGAAATGACACGTAAATGATAAAAGTAACTCCAGCAAAGGGTTGATAAGTTTGTAGTAGTTTGTTGCCTGTGTGATATTTCACATGGACTGTTTATATCATATAGAAACAGTATAAGTAGTAATAACACTCGCTTATAAACAACAGTGCGTTACTAAGGAATCGAAGTAAAGGCGGATCTAGATCATAAAGCTTCATAAGAAATAAAGACATGAACACGACTCACCCTTCTGCTTTTGGTCGTAATTACGGTTCTTGATTAGTAGCTTTTACAAATGGTTTTTATCTTCCCAGTTCCGATACAATGACTCGCTGGTGAGCAGAATGTCACATTACAGGAGTAGAGCTGTGTGTGTGTGTGTGTGTGTGTGTGACTTGCTACAGATAAAGAGACTCTTCTCAGTCTGTTCACTTTGATTCAAATGCGGAGTCGATTCATCATTCGGTTCGAATATTCCAAACAAGGTAGCCGAAGGAACGATCGGCTGTTGTCACGTGGTTGTCACAGTGATGAATCAGATTTCCATTCATCCATCCATGATCTAGTTTTACCAAAGCTTTATCCTAGTTAGAAACACATACTGGGTGAATACACTAAACTCCTGAACAGGTGACCTGTCTGGCAAAGGACGCACACACACAAGGAGTTGTGTGAGTTACCTCCAATTAATCAGGCTGCAGGTCTTTGGACTGTGGGAGGAAATAGGAGTACGCATGCATACACAGGGAGTCCATGCAAAATCTGTAGAAACTCCTGGATTGCCTACTTAACCCACTCCTAGGGCTAAATGTGATTATGGCTCATTGGTAATGAATTGACCACCTGTACAAGGTCCTGCCTTGTGCCCAGACGTTGCTGGGCAGAACATTTCTGCATACAGAGGAATTGATTTCAAACGACCGCTATTTAAACCAAGATTTCTGATTTGACTGATTGTCATATTAGACTGAAACATGTTTTTTTTTCTTGACTGTGTTTCACTGTTTGCTTGTTTATTGGAATTTTAAGATCATTTGTAATGCTTTTTGGTTACATTCATGACTGGAAACAAGTTTCATCACTACATGAGGTTATATAAAACAAAGTCTTGGACAATTTTGTGTCTCCAAGTAACCTGGGTGCATGTTTTTAAACCATTTGAGAGTAGGAAACCTGAAATTTAAACAGGAAAACATGTACTTACCTGGGAATCGAACCCAAGATCTTCTTGATGTGAGACAACAGCACCAACCACTTAGCCATCATGCCACCCATGTATTTTAGTCATTTCGACTGTTGACACGTCTCCTCAATATCTGTTTTGAAATACAGTATGTCCTGTCCTGATTTTTAAAGCCTCGATTGACCTTTGTTGTAAAATGTTAAAGTGTTTCAGATAAACAGGATATGATTTTAGTGTTACCAAAAGAATATAATACTTCTCATATTTAGAACAAAAATAAGTTTTTCTAATGATACATTCGCATATATACAGAAGTACAGATTTTGTGCATGAAATACAGGAAGTGTTTGGGTGCAATTTTTGTGAATCCGGAGCGTCGTTAGTGTTTTGGTAAAACTGCTTGCATAAAAAACTTCCTAAAATAAGCTGGTTGGCTTATTAAGCACATTTACACACTGAACAATAAAGATATTTTATGTATTCAAATGTATTATCTATTTATCTATACTACCATGTTCTTAAGATGTCCTCCAGATAGACTGTTTTCTGAAATAAATTTGACTTTGTATATGAATGAATTGTGTTTAAAACCATTATGCAACATGTAATCAAGTACGTCTGTGCACAGGAAAACAAAGTGCACGATAAACAAAACATCAAACCCTTTTAGTTGGAGGCACATTTGACGGTGTAATCCTTCTAAGTCTGTGACACAGAGCTGGTGACATACTCCTGATCCATCCAAAGAACAACATGTTGACAAAGGATAAAGGTAAATAGGTTGAAACGGGTAAAAGAGTCCTTAAATGTTACACAATTTACAAGCAGCAAAATAAGAGAAATGTTACAGTCAAATTGTGTGAGATTACCTGAACTATGACAACGCCATATAAAAACCAACATTTAGAATGTATTGTGCTTAACACGACAAATGATAATCAAAAGATAATAATCACTGTCATAAATATATTATTAATAGTACTTGTAATACATAAAAAATGCAGATTGAGATATAATATTTTAAGACTAGCTCTAGAGGACCTGGGTACAAACATTATCCCCAGTTTCCTGAAGTAGGTAGTTCTCTTTATGTGTGCAATAACAGTTTGGTCCCAATGGCATTCACGTACAATACCATGTCAGAAGGTGAATTGCCTACTTTAAATTGCTCTAAGGTGAGATTAACTGAATGCAAAGGTAACTATATTGTGTCGATAGTGTATTCACACAATGTGCTTAATGTTTCAGAGTAGCCTCTGTGACTTAATATGAATAAAGAGACCTAAATAGCTAAAATATGAACACTAAGCTACTGATGGTTTCCACTCCAACTGAAACCAGTTCCATGTAGAAAAACAGGCACTCTGGTAAGGCAAACTGGTAATCGCTCTGTGGGAGTCATTTCAAGACAAAGTCAAAGCTTGCTGAATTAAAAATGCATGAAAATCCTTATTCAGCTTTTGGAATTTAAAGCAGGTTTATGTGGCTGCTTGCTGTCTCCAGACCTCATTGATTTCCCCCATCTCCATCCTGGTAAGCGAGGGGGGGGGGTCAGTTTTTGCATTGCATGTTGAGATGCGGGAGAGAGGGATAAACCTCGTCTGGCTCATCACAAATGTCGTCCGAGGGAAAAATGAATTGACACGTTTGTCACCCTAGTAGCGAGCTGCTGGGATTTTAATTGTATTGGAGAATCTTGATTAGGAAAGGCATGGGGGGAGTGAGCTCAAAGCAATGTCATTATCACAGAAGGCTTGCATAGCAGCTCTTATGCATGCCATGGAAATGTCAAAGCCGGTCAGTCTTTTGTAGCATAATAAGTGCATGTACAATGAGTGCAAAGCAAGTCTGCTAGGGGGAAGGGCAAAAAGCCTATCTAAAAAGCAGCTTTTAAAGAGTCTTGATTAAAAAGTATAATGAGACTGTAAAAAGCATAAAGATGATTTCTCACTGGACTGATAGAAAACAAATTAATGTTAAGATTTGCTTTTCTGGATTTTTTTATTTTCAGTTTTTTTATTAACTCATGGAGTGTTAATTGATTTTGCCATTGATTTTCACCAAACACATTTTGGTTACATGGATTTTAATCATGCAGTGACACATAATGTCAATAAAAGAGAAGCCTTGCAGCATTTAAGAAATGGAAAATAAAAACATTCATTGTTTTTTCCCTATGAATATATCATATTTAATGTCTTCTTATGCCGCAAGATCAATGTTTTTGGAGTACAAAATTACGTAAAATAAAATTCATTAGGGATTGTCATATCAGAAGAGCAATCTGTCTGTCTATCTGTCTGTCTGTCTATCAATCTATCCATCCATCCATCCATCCAATAATTTTGTAATATGGCAACATATAATCAACAATCATGATCATAATAAGTTTGTTTGGTTATACATACCCTTGTCAAACAATAAATTCTATTTACGAAAGGTTAAGATTGGTGATACAACATAAAAATGGATGTTAAATTTAAACAATTTTACTTCAGAACACACAAAACAATCAACACAATTCATAGTGCAGACAAAAAAGTGAATGTTTTACCCGTGTTTGCGTAAGTAATCCTGTTTCCTGCCATCTATTAAAAGTGTGCAGTTGGTTGTTTGACTGCTTTTAATTGTTGTGAATATAAGTGAGTGAGTGAATGGGTGAATGTGCTCTATATTGGATTGGAGTTTTATTCTGGGTTTTCTTCCCTTTCACCCAGAGTTTTCAGGTCCACTCTAAATAGGATGTTATGAAAGGGAAAAATGATTGCAGTAAACACTCTATACATGAATAATAAGAATATTCAGTCTTTTTCTCTCCAGGACCCAGCTTATCAGCAGGAGCTAAGGTTTAAACTCAGGGCCACAAGTCCTGTGCTGCACACACAATACCAGCTGCACTGCTGGGCTGAACGCTATTTTAATTTAAATCTGTTTTTGCTGTGTTTAGTGAAGCATGAAAAAATTCTCTAAAAACATGTAATAGATACAACGATGGAAAAAGAAAAAAAGATTAAAAGAAAAAAGGGGAGGAATTAATCAGGTAAAACATATTGAAACGTATTTCGACGTGAAATAGGAAACACAAGGCAGATAAA
>JAOTRQ010000031.1:3229801-3245970 GCA_028565875.1 Hoplisoma paleatum
ACTACTAGTCGATTAGTTGAAGTAAATGACGACCACTGGTCGACCAACAAAATCCTTGGTTGTGGACAGCCCTACTAAACATAATACAGTACCATATTTTGTGTACTGGACGTCGAGGGGGGTGTCCAACACTTTTTCAAAAGGCAGTTTTGCTCAACTGCAGTTTTTACCATCCAAAAATAATCTTACACTATATTAACCTGCGATGGGTGAAGAATTAGGACCGAGCATAAACTTACTGCTAACGTTGAAACCCTGTTTGCCCTTTTAAACCACCCACAAACACATTGATTAGTTTCACCATTACTTACTAATGTGTGATAATGTCAAATCCGAATGCATTCAGCCTACAGCAGAAATAAAGGGATTGGTCTCACAGTTCCCATAATTTTGGAAGGGACTGAATAAATACTGAAGCATAAACAGCTCTGGAAAAGGCTCTAGTTTAATGATTTAAATACATGTGTTTTACAGTGTTAATTGTAGAAAAAACAACATTAAAAAACAACACTGCTCATTCTGATCATACACAAACCCATAAAAAGTATACTAGTAAGCTGGTGTCTTTTTTAACTTTGGTATAACAAGTGCCTAACTGGTTTTATAAATAAGGTATGATTTACACAGCTGTGAAAAGAATCAACAGCAGTGCAAATCAAATATTGTTTTGTAAAACCAAGCGTGCATTTGTTAAACCAAAGTAAATCAAAGCCTCTGATATTACCACCATGACAGTTATAAGACAACATATTAAAACAACTACTGTACTGTGGCTGGAATGATTAGAACCAGCATGTAGTCAGCTGGACCCATGCTTATCCAGAAGACTGATGTTTATGTATCTGAGACTACATTCCACACCTAAAGCCATAATCGATCTCCAATTCCGAACCGCCCGTTCCTCTCTATGAGCAATTGGGATTAATGAGACACGGCCAGTTGTTTGGACCTGCAGGAGGCCTCCAGTAAACAAGAAAACCATATGAATAGCAACTGACTTTATACAGAACTCAAAACACTACAGTCGCATAGGCCAAGCAAGAAAGAAAATGACCAAGTGATAGAAAATCAATAAGACGGCTAATTAGAGGAAATTGTATACTCACGGCTGGCAGAGCTTGACCAGGTCATGGTCAGTGGTGGCGGGAAGCAGGCCACGGATATACAGGTTGGTTTTACTCAGCTGCTCCCAGCCTGCCGTGCTACTGCTGCTGCTCTGATTGGTGCTGCTGTTGGTTCCGGGGCTTGGAGGGGCCATGGGCTGAGACGACGAGCCAACGGGGGGCTGCCAAAAGTGACAGAAAAACAAAGTACAGTCAGTGTAAAGACAAACAACACACACTTATGGTAGAGTTGTATGCTTTATGGATTTGCAAACAAATATAAGAAATTTGTGAAGGCCTGTGGGATTCCACACCAAACTCACAAAAGATATTATTAAGAAAAGGCAACAGGAAAAGAATGAATCCAAGAGTTTGTTAGCTGGTTCTTTTTCTTTTATCCACAGAGGACCATTTATCTTAATCCTGCCCTGTCCCGAACATCATCCTCTGTTACAAGAACCACCTATATGTCCTTCCTCATCACATCCATAAATCACTGCACCGCTCTATTTGCCGTCCTCCTTTGCACAAGCCCAAACAATCTCAATCTCACTACCAAAACTAGAATGAGTTTTTCAAACTATCATATCATAACTGAATTATGAACAGTGGTGTTCACAAACGGACAATTCGGACTTGCTGCATATTTAAATGAACTCACTATGTAGTAAAAAAAATTCTGTTGTGTAAATGTATAATTTCGTCTGTACAGTGCTGGTTTTGCTTATTTTCTGATCTTTATACCGGTCACTTGTTATACCGGTCACACAGTATGTATGCTGTCAAACGAGTTCTATTCTTATGAGCATTGAGACGTCATCAGCTGTAGTTACCGGAAAAACTAAAATTAAGAATTGAATTAAATTTCTTTTTTAACTAAATTCACTACTCTCTTCCTCCATCACTCCGTAACTCCATCAGTCTGTTTTCCTTCAAAAACCAGTTAAAAACTTTTCTATTTGCACTATTGCCCTTAGTTATTATATTGTTTTTTGCTTATGTAAAGCGTCGTTGGGACTGTGAAAGGTACTATATAAATGTAACTTATTATTATTAGTCACAAGTAATAGTAAAGACAACAAAAAAACCTACATACTTTCAAACGTCAACGATTGTAAGGAGACGTAAAGTTTAAGACTACAAAACAGACATGACCACAATAACAGGCGTCACAGCAAACATTAACAAATGCACTTCGGACTGTGGTTGCCAATTTTTAGCTTTCTGAGAAACGTCAGATGATTCAGTCACATTTGGCTGTTTTGTTTTTTCCCCTAAAGTCCACAATAACATAACAAAACTCATTGACGACTTCACGTCCCTCATCATCATTTATTCATGCAAATGATTCATTCATTAAGTTATCTTACTGGGGACAAGCAAAAAAATAATCATGGTTGTAGCAGTTTCTGCGGCCCTGCTAAATTTCTGTACTGCTATTAAAATGTAACTATTTATTATGTAAGTAAGCCAGTTAAAGTTCGATCATATGGTGATACTGCTGGACAGTCTGGGGCTTACATGTCTTATACTTTAGGTAACACTTATGACAGCTTGTCATTGACAGCAAAAGTCATCACATCAAACACAGTCATGGATAATTTTGGATCTTCAATATGCCTTATCTGCACGTTTTTAGGATTGTTGGAGGCAACCGTAGCACCAAACCAACACGAACACAGTGAGAACATGCAAACTCCACACAGAAAGCCCCTAGAATCGAATATTAAAATTATTGCTGTAAGGTGCCTGTGCTAACCACTAAGGCAACGTGTCTTCCCTGACTACACAGAAAAAATTGATATAAAGAAGAAATCTGAAAGGATATTCAGATTTACAACTCAATTCATTATTTGGACCAATTTGATTCACTCTGGCAACCTCGAACTACAAGAACAGTTATAACTGTTATAACTGTGTTTGCAATACCAGGACTACCTTTATAGCTTGGAGATTTTATTAGGCTTGTAGCTTTTTTGGTTCAAGTGTCAAAGCTACATCAGAATGCATGCTGGGATTCATGAAGACATTAACATGCATTTAATACTTGTGAGGTTGCCAAGTATTTGCTTTGTACTGCATTTGCTGGAATGACTTTCCAAAAACTTGAAGAAAGATTAATAAATTGAATGATGATGCCGTTTATTGAACTCTTAATACTTTCCACAGCTTGATGCCAATCAGCCTGAGCTAACCTAGATGTGGACAATAAGTCACTAAAAAGATCATAAAATATGTATTTGTTTATGTGTTTATTTATTTGATTGTTGTTCCCAATCACAGTGATGATGTTGCCTGGTTGATGGCAGAGGGCAAGACATCAAAATTAACTAATGTCATGCCAAGCTTGTTACTTCTGTCCAGGACAAAGCAGGGTTTACTGGGTGTACTCAAAGTGCTCCGATTTCCTCCAACAGTCCAACAGCATGCAGGTAAAACAGACTGAAGATACTACATTGTCCATGACAGTGATTAATGTGACTTGTGTAATGAATGTCTTGTCATAAATGTTACCTAAAGGGTAAAACATGACTTTATGTATGTAAATAAATAAATAACATCATAAATAATAAATCATCTGTAGTTCAATTAACACAATATAATAACAAAGTCTTTTATTTCTAAAATATCTTTATTTCTCCTTTCAATTTCTAAAAGAAATTGTTAATTTCCTCTGTCCTCTGTTTCATGTTCTAAAAACAAATTGGGGGAAAAATCATAATCCAAACTCAATATCATAAATCATGTGGAATTATGGGTGGAGTGTATCGTTACGTTCCTAGTACCAAAATGGATCACTAAAGTCAGTGTCCTTAAATAAAATCAACTTTGCTTGCATGGTGACTGTTGTGTAAATTAAACACATGCAGACATTTACCTGGACATGAGAGAGAGAGAGAGAGAGAGAGAGAGAGAGAGAGAGAGAAAGGAGAAAGGAAAGAGACATTTCCAGCATGCCTGAAAGAAACCTGATAGTCTGAGCAGGCTCCGCACTGCAAATACAACCTTTCACTACCCCTTGGGATTCCGCATGCGCACACGCACACACCCACACGCACACACACTCACACGAACACACACACACTTACACGCACACACAGGAAATCACTTGCATGCCACGGCCTCATATGCAAACCAGCCAGAGAGGCAAGTCTGGGAATGAAAAGTAAGCACCAGGACAAGAATGACAACACTGCGTCAGCCATGCAGGGTGTGTGTGTGTGTGTGTGTGTGTCATGCAGCAACAACCACACAGCAAACAAAATGGGCACAACACTCTTAAACCATTAGAAACGACTCAAATGAACCAAATATAGTTTTCATAAACTAAAACGGTTCAGGCATTAACAAACATGTATTATGTAACGTACACATCCTAAATGTACTAAAAAAAATACATGCAAATATACTGAGAACAAGTTTGTTTCTACGTCAGATATCCCCCCCCCTTCAATATTTCCACCAGAAAACTAATCCAACCAAAAAACAGGCCTGTGAGTTTCCAACTACCAGCAGCAGTCCAGTTCCAAACCCTTTACAAGGCTGTAAATTGGTATCTGCTCAAGGCTGGCACAAACACAACCTAATGGACATCCAGAGGATCTTACAGCATTATCCACGGCTAATTGGTTACACATACCACATTACACCATGTGCAACCAGACACATTAAACTGATTATACAGTGCAGACGCTATAATGATTTTAAGGGTGGGACTAATAACCTTAATTATCATTACAATTATCATCATTGGTCAAGAAATAAATTGTTAGCAGTTAATTAAATGGGTGACAAGACAAAGGAACGAATTAAACCTAACAAGCAGGTTATAAGAATTTAGTTCGTTTATTCATTATTAACGTGATGTTTTACTCTTCTAGGTAAGGAAACGGTCATTCATTACACACGTCACATCAAACACCGTTATGTACAATTTAGTATCTTCAGTCTGCCTTACCTGCATGTTTTTGGACAGTAGAAAAAGATCATAAGAAAGAAATGATGTTGTGATGAACTTTTTTTTCTTCTTGAAATAAAAGTGGGAAGAAAATGTGGGTTTGTTATTGTTTTTCGAATGTGATGGAAAAAGATTTCGATCGACTCATTTAACAATAATCGTATTTATAAGTCATTTATAGTCATCCTAAAGCTCCTGGTTGAATCACTTCTGGTACAACGGTTACTAAGATGATTTTGTATATATGAAAAGGTACTTGTAAATGTATAAAAAATGCTGTATCAGTCTCTTCCAAAAATAGTTGCAGGTTGCTTACCTGGACTTTGATTAAAAGATTACATTTCACGTTGAGATCAATATTTTTTCTCACACTTCCTTTTAAACACTTCTAGACTTAAACTGGGTTGTTTAAACCCTTGAAAAAGGGTGAAAAATGACCCGCCACGAAGATGTTTTGTAATAAAAATTTATGTAATGAAAAAACTCAAATATACATGAAGACTTGTAAAAAGTTATGGCTTCAAGAAAAGTAGACTGGTAGGTTTCAAACTCAAGCTATTTTATTTTACGCGTTAAGTGAAGGCGAGTCATTTCTGACCCTTAGAACATGTATTCAGGGGTGTATACAGAAACTAAAGATTAATATAAATAAAGATTTAAAGATGCAGATAATGTAAAGGTTGCTGGTGATGTTTATATAAGAAGATCTTACCACACTATGTTGTACTTTTGTGTATCAATACTGTTCAGTGTAGCGAGTGTAAATGTAAAGGCTGATTTTCTGAGGGTTCTGTTATTTTTGTGTTTATCCTTTGGGGAATGCGCTAAGCGAGAAAGGTCAATGTAGATTTGAGCTACATTCAGCTTTTAATTATTGGTTTTGTAAACGAATCATAAACATCAAGGCACCACCATATGCAGTGAGTGGATACTTTGACAACAAACGTGCACACTCCATTGTTTCGATGGCTATAACATAAAAAGCTCCCCTTGTGGTCGGTGTCGCTACCCTGTGATCTGCATTGTTTCGACCCTTGGAGGTGTATGTTGAGCTACGTGGATGGTTTGCACAGAGAGTTCAGGTAGACGCAGATTAATCAGCAATATAAATCAGATATAAATAAAAATCAAAAAGATCTTAGAACCCCAGTTAGACCTGTAGGTCAAATCCTACTGTTTTAAAGTTGAAACATTTCAAATGGGATTGCAATACTCATTAAAAGCATAGGTTATTAATGAGCGGTGAAGCATGTGTCCTAAACCATGAGCACACATACCAGAAAAAAAAATCTTGGACCGGTTTTAGAGTGCTGGTTAGACAGTCTATTCTTTCCATTATAAAAGAGCTCTTGTGTGGCAAAGTCATTCACTTCCGTCCTGTTTGCAGATGTTCTAAGCTTGGTGGCTTTTCCTCTTCAAGTGCCCCTTCTGTTCCACTCTGATTAGCCTTTTCTCTCATTCTCAGAGTAAAAAGAAAACCAGAAACGCTCGGAATCCAAAGAATGAAGCAGTGGCAGGGTTGAGCAATCATTCTGGGTGTGCTCCAGAGGTTTGTCATCATTCATCATTTCAAATTCACCTTAGCAACTTAAACACTCAATATGCCATCGGAGTTGTTTAAACTCGGCATCTCTACCCTTCTCCTTCATCTGACCCTACTTGCTGTTCCTTCAACGTGTGTGGACTAGCAATGCAGCTAAAAGCTTTAAAGAAAATGGAAGAACCATCAGGACAAACAGCATGTTGGCTGTACGCTTGGCTTCGATCCCTGCATGAACAACCCGGGCTAGCTTTTAACTGGCCGAGAAAAGGGTCTGGAATTATAATTGAATGCTGGAATGCTCCTGAGAACACAGCTAGTCGCAGTGCTGTGCTTGGTACTGCTCGTATTAAGATGTTTCTGAATAAACGGAACAGGAAGCCATACAATTCCTGTGCACTAGGAGGGGGTGGCCCTGTACCTGCCGTTCACGTCAGTTACCAATGAATATAAAAAACTCTTGTTATAAAAAACTATGTTATGACAAGACAACAGTGGAAACAAAAGCCAACGTACAGCACCCCTGGTGCAGACTGGGTTAAGGGTCTTGCTCAAGGACCCAGTACCCTGAATTTGAACCTCCAACCTTTAGGTTCCTAGCCCAACGCTCTACCCACTAGGCTACACTGTCCTCTGTGTAGCCCAGTTACTGATTTGGCATGGATTTTCTGCCAGATGTCCTTCCTGACACAGTTCCTCCCTATTTACACAGACTTGGAACTGGCACTACAGTGAATTACATGACAATTCAGTGTCTCCAAAAAACTACACTGACTACATGCTTAGGAGATGTGGCAAGAAACAACACAGACACGGAAAAGAACCCAAACCATCCCACCTGGGACAAACCGTAGACCTTCTTGTTGTGAGGCAACTGTGTTACGAACTGAGTCACTGTGCCACCCCACGAGGGACAATCAAAATGATTATGCTATTATGTAGGAGTGAGTGTGAGAGACATTTTAACACTTTATTAGATAATGTGTTCCTCCTATTGTTGATCCGGAGAACCTGGAGTAAAGAGGACCTGGTCCTGGGGTTAAAACTAAGAACGTCCTGCATCCTGAGGTGACTGTGCTACCCGCTTAGGCAATCTGCATCCACAGCTGGTACAATGCAGTAACAAACCTGGACATGACACCATTACATCGTGAGGGTTGGACCATCCTTTTGAGCACCACCAATCATGTCTTTATATACTCTCCTAACCATAAGATGACCATGCGATTTTAATTTGAACCGCAGCAGTAGTAGGCTAGCATAATTTACCACCGTGTGAAAAAAAGTAGACACATACATACTCACTGTGGGGTAAAACAAAACCTGATATCCTGATAAGTTGATTGATACAAATTGATACAATATTTACATTTGTCTGGCTCACTGTAATATACACAAGTTACTGTAATGTTAAAAAAGATTCTGTTTAGGTATCCGTCTTTAAAAGTTTTCAATCGACTTATCATGACTTTATTTCTCAATGGCATTGACCGGAAAACTCCATAAAAGTACTGTATGTATAGTCGGTTTTTTAATAAATCTGTGCACTAACGAAGTTCTTAATGCCTTGTTTTAAATATCAAAGTCCTCAAAGTTCTACCAATGAAAGTTGGAGCTACTTTGAACCTTGTTAGTGATGTAAACTAGTGATTTATTTGCATGGGGAGTGCTCCTAGAACTACCTTTAATCCTGTTGTGAGTGTCGGCTAAACAAATGTGAACGGAGGTGGGCTTTTCCACAAAAGTACTTGTATCGTACTTGTTATCATGTTTAAATACACCCCAGTGTTCATTACACACTACAGTTGTCTTTTAATACTTGGGTTCTAGAAATAATCATTGATTGGTTTAAGCTCTAGTTTGCAGACATAATCCTATAGATGCCCTATAGTACGTATGCCTTAAAGCTTCCTTTCATAACTCAGGATAAAACCGAGCTGCTCTAGGACAGACGATAAACAAAACCTGATACCCGAGAATGATTTCATGTCTACTGTACAGCACAGTGAAAATATTTTAACCATTAACTAGACAGGACTGGCCTCTAGACTGATACTGCTTCTGAGTGGTTAACTGTACAATGGGTTCACTGGTCCTTCTGCTTATGTTTCCATCACATATTAATCTAATGACTGCACTGCATAAACTAGACAGACACACATTAATGAAGGTTAGTGAGGTTTACTAAACAGAAAATTTATTTTCCACTACCTAATGGTAAATCTGCCTTGAGAAACGGTAGCTTTAAACTATACATAACTGTACATAACTGTATATTTATCAATATCATTGCATATCAGGGTCTGCGCTGGTTTGGCTTGGGTGGGTGTTACCTTTGCTACTAGGAAGCACAAACCAGTGATTTATAGTGACTGTCCCAAGTCTAGATAAATAAGGCCTTCAATAAATTTTAGAAATACACAACAATCATTATTTTTTTTGCGCACAACAACACAAACTAACAATTTAGATAATTTCTAACTCACCCAATGAGATGACTGATGTTATTCCACAAGCTAGCTCTGTCACATTACTGTACTACACCAAACCAGTCAACAAACTCAACCTAAACATGTTTAGATTTGTAAATAAATTAAATTGAAATAAATAGATTAATTTTGCTGAATAATCTATAGATTGCAAATAAATATAAATATCTATAGGTATTTACATTGTAAATTAGAAACAAATATTTTTTTTGCCTATGCCTTCTTTGCAGTACCTCTGTGACCTACAGGTTGAAAATCACAAGTCAGTGGTGCCTCGTTGACAAGAGTAGTCATAATGAACTCATTCTCATTATTGCATATTTGGATTGTGAGAAGAAACCAGAGTACCCAGTAGAAAGCCACAAAGAGAACATGCATCCTCCACACAGATTACCTGACCTGGGAAAAGAACCCTAGTTACCGACCCAGCTGTGAATAATGTAGAAAGGTTAACATCAGCGTTCATAATCTGGTGTTAAAGCAAATTTCTAAGTTTGGGAATTTGTATAAATATAATTTGGAAAATTTATATAAAAATATATGTGTCATAAACTGTATGGAACCTTGGCACAAGTTAAAATAAAAATCAATCAATGAAGAAATGCTAAACTACAACTGGTTATTAAAACTATTACAGTTTGAATTAAACAACAAACGCATTTAAAAGCTTGATTGGACTGTGAGATTGAAGCACACACGACTATCCTCGGCTGAATGTACCTATTTGCACATTTATAAACATGTTTACATTTGCCTGGGTTAATAGAATATACACACCACACTGTAATATTAAAGAATACTTTTTAAGAAAATCTATGACCATGAAGAAATCTAAACCTACAACACACAATACATCAATAATATTTGCTCAAATGTGCAGAAAAGTTCAAAACCAAGCTGGTTTCTTTCGTCTCTCTGGTTAACGCAAAACTGCTCTTGGACAGACATTAGAGATCAGGGCATGACGCAAAACTTGCAAATCTACTCAAACCTACTGCGCCTGAGGATTTCTACGTCTTTCCTTCGGAAGCATTGTTTTACATCTGACAAATCATTCTTCCGCCCTGGCTTCAGACAGGAGCCAACCAACCACTGACCATTTTAAAATCATATTTTGAATCTAGTTCAGACCACAAACTGATAAACAGGCTGAAAAACACAAATCTGCTCCGAGATTCAGTACTGCCAAACAAAATTCTTGTATGAAAGGTTTTAACATGAAAAAGGGAACTATGAAAGAGAGATGGTAGACGCGTCCAAACAATAAATTGTCTGGTAAACAAATAGCATGCCATAGTGCAGTTATAAAACAGCTACAAAAAGACTATATGACTATGACATGTAAATAAAAAGCACTACTCCACCCAAAGTAAACATCCTTTAAAAAGAAAGTCCAGATTACTCAGGTGCAAATATAACAGTCACACGGTTGGAAGCTGCTGTTTAATACGGCCAGAGTCGTTTTACCTTTTGTTAGCACTGCTTGTTCATTTTGATTAGCATTGGTTTAGTTAGCGTTTGTGTTCAGTTGTTTACTGCTATTGTCGTCAACGTTAATATTTGTACTAAATTATTAATAGTTGATACAAAATTCTGATGTGATATTTTAATAGAAAGCCGTAATATCAGTAATCAATAACTACATATGATTGGATATTTGTTTGTTGATCCTGTTTTTCCTCATTTTAAATAATGCTGCATGCTCAATACTATATTTAACAGTGATTTATTGGAATATTTAAATAATTAAAACAATATATTTTAACATGCTGTGATGTTCAGAGATCCGAATCAGGTGCTGTACAGCAATACTATTTGCTGTATTTTATCCTGTTGTTTGAGACATCCCGGATCGGATCCAAACAAACTATAAGTAAAATGAATAAATAGTTTTCTGATGTCATCTGTGACATCACAAATGAAAAAGTGCCATAACTTTTAAGCTTTAATAGTTTGGCACTACGACGCATATTAAACACAGCTATTAGAGTGACGTCTGTAATGCATCGACTTGATGAAAAGTTAAAAATCCTAAGTATATTTTGACAACCTATTCCTAGCAACAAGTTTTTTTGTGTTTATTACAATGTAATAAATCTACTGACCTGGCACATAAACTAAAAAAACAAAACTCCCAATATAAATAGCTAAATTCAATATTTTATGACAGATAAAACTATTAGATATTGATCATTCTTCTCCTTGATATTGACAAAAGAACAAACGTCTTTCAGGAAAACCTTTTTGCAGTCATTTTTCCTGCATGAACTCACGATTGTTCTTTACAGCTCTGCATTTAGCTGAGAGAAAATGAAACAGTGACTGAGCGACAGAAAGAGAAAGAGGAAGGAGAGACAAGTCAAGGCCCTTATCTGCCTGTCCCAGACGCAGATAACCTGCCATATCCGCTGTGGATATACAATGGCCTACCAGTAAGAGGTCTCACCCTGAAAGTATTTACCTCACCATGCCAAGCACTGCCTATCAGTAATATTCTTAATTCCTATTTAAACTGCCTCTAACACTGACAGACAAGAAAGAGAAAGGACCTGAATTGTCCAAATTAGGGAAGAGCAGCAAGACGACAGTAGAAATCTACACGAACATCTTGATGAGCTACTTCAAATGTTGTGGTTGTGGTCCAGTGGTGGTACTTTCTCTAACCAACTAAACCAAACTACACTATATGTTACATCACTATATGTTAATGTTTTTTCTTTGAAATAATCTGTCCTTTTAGTACTGGTTTGTTTTGTATTTGGACGTGCATGTCTGTATTTTGTTCAGTAAATGTACCCCATGTTATTTAGGACACTTAAAGGCAATGATAGAAAAACACAAAAGCCCTCGGCAGCAAAATATCAATCAATTCTGTTAAGTTAATATAATATAATATATAATATATGGCTAAATTAAATCTTGTAGACAACATACAACAGTGACATTTTACAGACTGGGCCAATCATAAACATTTATGTTTTTACAATTTCCCCACGTGCATTTGGAAGTCTTTAATATAAGTTTTTTGCAAATTGTGGCTGGACATTAAGATTTTGCCACCCTGTTCCTCAGCCTAGACTTTTGATGGATATCAGAGATTTATGTCATATATAGTACACAACCAGTTCTTGCCAGAAATTCCTGCAGCTCCTTTAAAATTTGCTGTAGGCAGCTTCCCAGACCAATTTCTTCTTGTCTTTTCAATCATTTTTGGAAAGAAATCATATGTAACACTTTTTGTGCCATTTTAAACCACTTGTTGATAACCATCTTCACTGTCTTCTATTTGATGAATTTTCCGGTTGCAATGCAAAGACTTTAAATCACATTACAGGTGTGTAAAATAATTAAATGTATAATTTACATCACAATAAATGACATTTAAGAGCTAATGTTTCTATTTGATGGGCTGAACTTATATTAATCTGTAAAATGTCAGAATGTTGGATGAATGTTGATTTATGTACATGCAGCATTGACATTCCAAGGATAGTAATAGTTTAATAAAAGTTTATCTGATAAACAAATAAACAAATTGCTTTTATTTGTCATTACACATATACAACTTGTCTGGACGTTGGGGTCAGAGCTACACTGTCCCTGATATGCATAGTTCACGCGTTTAAAAACCTGGACAAATCATTTCATTCAATTGTCTGTTCTTACACGAGATAAATGCATATTAAGAATTAGCTGCATGAGACTTTATATTATACTTTTTTAACAGGGTTGAATAACAGAATCACAATATAAGTGATGCTGAGGGTAGAACATCTGGCCTAATAAATTAGATTGACAAATGCAACAGGACAAAATGTGATTGTAGTAAATGTATGTCAGTCGTTTTCAACTGATTACAGTAAATGTATTGAAACTAGGAGCTATAAATAACAATTTAAAACATTTATCACATGATAATAACATTGGTCAGATTTTAGACGATTTGTTCAGGTAATTATTTTCATCATAAATCAAATGTTATTTGAAAAACATTAAAATAGGCAAATCATTTAAGCTATTTTTTGTTTATATGATTAATTTGAGTTCATAATTGAATAAGACTGAATTGAAATTGACTAAGTGATAGATGGTCTTGAACATTTAACTAAGGAAATTAAATATTTGATTATTGAAAACTGGAATGGAATCTGACAAATAAAACATGTCTCTTTAGATGGGAAGTCAACATGAATACGTTTATAATGAAATCAACTGTGTAAACAAAGTTTCAAGTGAACTATTTCCAATAGAATATTTTGCTACAATTACTAAAACTAGTAATATTTTGAAGTTTTGGATGAAAGTGTGAGACCAAATAAACATGACACAGAAGAAAGAAAAGAAAAAAACATAAATAACTGAATTTACCTGTTTACGATATGCTCGTAGTAGGTTGCCAGAATTCGCAAAGATCATCCTAAAATGAGAAGGCTCGCCACTAATAGGATTTTACTGTCAATTGTTATTCACTCACTTTCAAGTGCCAAAATACAAAAAAATGAAAGGTAATAACAAAATTAAACATAGAGACCTGTCAAATATATCACTAAAATTCACTTATCCGAACATACAAGCTGCTGTATAAAACAAAGTCTATACAACAGTGTAATAATGTATAATTAATCCTGTGACCGTCTTTTAACTTGAACTGCCCAACCCGTTTGTTTAGCTGCGTTCATTGATCTGTGTTGAATTCAGAACAAACCCTCCCACTACGGACCAAACCACTGCGCGCTCACGCGGAGGGGAGCCTTTAGAACCAAGACAATAGAAACCACAGATTCTTTGGGCTTTTTTTGGTAAAATGTTATTGAACCAAACATTTACCCTTATTACTCAGCGTTTAATAATGCAATGATCTAGATTTTAAATAAAGTAATGCAATCTCGCATTTCTCATACTGATTCTCCCCTCCTCTTTTTTAAAGCGTACATACTTCACATTCCTCAGTGCGGCCATCAACTAGTACGTGGTTAAGAAATGTTCTTGACGAAATTAACCCAGTTTCAGTACAAGATAAAAAAAACATTTAAACTAACCATGAATGACTTCTGTTGGCTTAACTGTTTCTGTAAATATGTCTGTGCATTCAGACTATGTTTATATTAAAAAGATTTTATACGATTTTATAAATGCAAATCCCTTTTCGAAATGACAAGTTTTAACAAACTTATTCTGTCCACTTTATCTCCCTTTGTCCCTTTTTCAATACAAGGTCAGCGCTTCGGTGTTTGCCACCCCTCATAGATTTGGCAAAGTTCCTGTCAAAATGCTTCAGCACTTAATTGTAGGATCTACATTCAGAAATGCAGCATTTCTAATTAACCTGGCGGTATGTTTTTGGGACTGTGGGAGAAAAACTGGGCTGCCCCACCTGGGGATCAATCTCAGGACTCGTTGCTGTGATGTGAAAGTGTTACCCATTAAACCCTTTTATGAAACTTTTTCCTGTACAACTAAATGTAGTGTTAACATGTAATGCTGTTTTAACCAGTGTTACTTAACCTAGTACCATCAGTTAGTTTTGTACTGTATTTATTTAAATAATTTGACATTCCAAAATGTGGTTGTGGGCTTTCAGTTTGCTTAATTTTTCTTAAGATGTCTCTAGAACGCAACTACAGTCAATATGTGCTGATTTGAAACAACTTCTAGAATTACCCACAAATGACTCCATATTGCCATAATTAAATCTAAACCAAGAACTGCCTGTGTATCTACCAAATTGTTTTTTAAACACATTCTAAGGGTATCTAAACGTTTCCAGAACCACAAAGGAAACCAATAATAATCCAATAATTTAAAAATGAAACGTTGCCTATGTTGCCAAATTTGTCTGTTAGGCAAGAAACTCCTAAAAGTTAAAGGAACCCAACAAACGTCAATTAGCCTATAAACAGTAAATTTTGGTTCTGATTTTGAATAGATTTTATGTCTATCATATCAACAAGTAACGATCTACAACCAACGAGTGCTGGAAGGTTTGCAGAACCCTGCAGTGTTCACAAAAAAAAACTTGGTTTAAAATGTGTTGTGAAGTTTAAAATGACATTAGAATACAACATGCCTATTACTTCTGCCTTTGTGACTCAGCGTTTTATCTCTGTATTTGAAGCAGCTTTATGTGTATGCTGTTCGACTTGACATAAGTCATGTACAAATAAGTGCAAAACTTCAAGTAGTATATTCTCTCTCTCTGTTGTGCCCCTTTATTTTCTTCTGGTCTTTCTCAATATTTCTTTCTCTATTTTACCTGAAACTTTAATGGCTTGTCCTCAAACCTCAACGCGGCATTTCCTGTTCTCTACTAAAATATCCCCGGTCTCAGCACTTTCAGTCTGCTGTTCTGAATTCTAATGTGACCTTATGAGAGCATTACAATATAAATAATCTCAAACTCTGCTATTCAACCATGTCAATAAATCCCAACAGTGCTTCACATTATGTAAACGGAGTAGCATACACAACAGACCAGAGTTGTGAAAGCCAAGTACTAACATCACCTCACAAAGTTTAGCCTTATTACATGCAAAACCCGTAAACACCCAATCCTTTACATGAGTCCCTGAAATGACAAACAGAGATTGCAGTAAAGTAGCAACCTTGGTTATAAAGTTTCTAAAAAAGAAAATAAAAGAACCAACATCAATGCTGTAGGCTCTTAATCAGTAGTCCTCACCCGGGGGGTTGTGCATGAGATGCAAACAGAAGTCTCTACAGAATAAGTAGAATATTTATTAGGCATCTGGGTGGCACATAAATATTTTTCTTTAGCCCATTCAAGCATGGATATCTGTGTGCTATGGGCTAGCCAGAGATGTAAACCCTGAGATGTATTAGTGCCATCAAGGGTATTCCAACACTGGGTAAATAAGGCAACTGATAAAATATTCATTTTTGTACTTGACAGTGGAAAACAAAACAAGGCAAAACATTTTTGTCATTGATTTTTTGTAGAAAATGTCCCTTAAAAACCCTATAATGACCCTATAATATCGTTTGTGTAGGGCTGACCGCAATTAATCGATTATTCGTTGGTCGACCGAAAAAATTACTAGTCGGCCAAATTCCATTGGTCG
>JAOTRQ010000031.1:3246070-3256256 GCA_028565875.1 Hoplisoma paleatum
TATCTTAATAAACAATATATTGATTAACAATATCTTAATAAACAATACAATAATAAACAATATCTTAATAAACAATATATTGATTAACAATATCTTAATAAACAATACAATAATAAACAATATCTTAATAAACAATATATTGATTAACAATATCTTAATAAACAATACAATAATAAACAATATCTTAATAAACAATAAAATAATAAACATATCATAATAAACAACATATTGTTGCAAAATGTAATACACAACTGATTTTTCAAAGCATTTTTTACAGTAGACATTGTTGCAAAGCAGCTTTACAAAGTTAAAGACCACCGGACCAAACCCCAAAAATCCCTGTTAAGCAAGCCAGTGTTCTCTGTGTAAGGAAAAACTCCCTAAAAATACAGGGAGAAGCCAAGAGAGGATCCAGATTCAGCAAGGGTCCGTCCTCGGGTGGACTGGAGGACACATATAGTGTATTAAAACTATTATAGAGTAAAATAACAAATCATTGGCATAGATTATGGATTTAATAGCTTCAAGCCAGATTAAAATATGTGCCCAGATTATTAAATACATATTTAAAACTTATTTATTACTTTACTCTATGTATATGCTATTCTGCTCAGTCACTGATTTTAGGTTCTGTTTTTTAGGTACATGTTTTTATCAGGAGAAACATATTATCGCAGGACATGCTTGCAATTTGCAATTTTTCACTAGCTTTTTTACAATGTTTTTTCAAGATTTAAGATTGTATCTGCAGAACTGATTAACTAATCCAACTAATTAAACTTAAATTAAACTCTTTTGCAAAGGTTTAATGTTGACATTCAAATGTATCCACAAAGTTTAGCTTTTTTGTGTAATTGGGGTCAGGACTGTGTTCTGGCTGCTGAACTCCTGCCATGTTAAACTAAACCATCTATGCCACTCAGTCAATAGTGTATAATTCTATTTTTGTTTCAAGGGTTGTGACTAAACATACATAAACTATGTACACAATGATGTCACATTTTTTGTTATTGGTATTATTATTATTATTGATTAATGATTATTAATAATGTTTGACATTTGCCTGTTGGGATTCTTGGTTTGAATTTCTGTAAACTTATTTATAGTCTCTTCAATAAAAGAAATGTTTTGATTTTAAGTGCTATTTAAGCAGATTCTAAGTGAATATTGTGTGTGTATGTGTGTGTAGGGCTCATGACGGCCTCATTCGTGATGTTACTGAAGGGCACGGCATGGACAGAAATAGAGATCAGCTAAACAAAGCTTATGAAGCCTATCGCAATGCCTCAATTGAGAAGGACAATGCCAAAAAGGAACTAAAACACAAGGTTTGGTATAGGCCCAAAAAGTTGTGGCATTTTCAATATTGTTTTGTTCGTTGTGAGATGTGTTTGTCCATCTGTATGGTAGCGTGTCTGTTTATTCACAATACATCAATAGAATCTTCAAATGATGTATGTGTGTTTAGACAGAGCAGTTTGAACGCTATACTCAGCAGTTGGAAAAGAAAATAGAAGACCAACAGCTACTGATTTCAGAGCTAAAGGCACAATTGATTTCAATAAAGCTTGATTCAGGTTAGTTTTTCCTTTATATTGAAGACACTTTTTTGTTGAATATATTACCAAAGAAAGTTTCCTATTTATTCAAAAAGTATTCTGTACTCTGTATATTCATCTATGGCCAGAAACCATAATTTCCTATCGATGCATTTTAAATATTATTGGATTGGATTGTGGCATATTGTAACATATTTAGTGGCCTAGCAGCTTGGGAGGTGCGTGGACTACAATTTTGTATTCTAGTGGTCTTTGATTTTATGTTCCTGTATCATCTGCCAAGTAAAATATGTTATGCTGAGAGTAAACCAAAGTGGGACGGATGTGGTAAAATGGCTTTAAATTGGGGATTCAATTTGTGTCGCTGTAGAAATTAAAAATTTTTTGGCTGGCATGCCAAATTTATGATTTCCTGACTAGTCAGATTCGTCAGAGAGCTACACTGATGCCGACTATGTTTTTACGGTCATGATACACAGCCGTTTGTGCTCTTCTGGCGTTCTATGTATGATCTATTAAAAATTGTTGCTCTAAAACCAGCTTTATAGGTCTTCTACTGCTGTCCTGTATGACGTTTTATTACCCTAGTTACAAAACAGTTGATTATGGTGATTATACAGGGTGATTATGGCATATGTAAATGTTTTGTACTGAAGTATGGTTAGCAATCCTGGCAGACTGGGATCTTTCTGTCAGGAAATCCAGCACCCATTTATAGCACCCAAATCGACAAGAGCGTTTCTAGTCATCTTAGATCGGATTAAATGATTTTGATTCAATCAATGAACAGCATTTTCACATAGCTGTTCGTGCTTGCTAGGTGTTCTAGAGCGATGTAGATGACACTGCAGATGGTGTCTTCTGTGGATCTGTTTGGTCGACTGTAGGGGGTCCAGAGTGTCGGGTATAATGTTTTGTATATGGGCCAAGATGAGTCTTTCAAAGCTTTGGTAAACATCTAGATACTTCTCAAGGTCAATTAAAACAAAAAATGGGCACCTGACTTCAGTGTGGAGCAGTGTGTTTTTTATCACTGCATAAAGTGTGACACATTTGAGGATTGGCTTTAATTATTTACAATGAAAGTTTGGATACTAGAACATTTTTGTTCTATAATTATGTAAATTATTGGCCAGTGTTGAAATGAAATGTATACTAATCATAATTATATTATATAGTTTCCTGAAAATAGTATAATTATTGTAAGATTATTAGTCGATTCTGATTTGTAAAGATTGTATCTACTCAGTCACAGAAATGTCTCGCACATTAAGCTTCGTTGATTTTTATTTAATAGCATGATCCAGTGGTTATATGTTGACCTGATTTTTACATTCTGTAACTAAATGAAATGTGCATTTAAAACGAGTTATAAAGTTTTGTTATGTATTGGTTAATCATATACATGATAAGAATCTTGAACTAGATATGGTACAAGTTTATTAAGGCATCAGTTTTTTTCATATATTCAGAGGAACCGAAATGCTGTGAGGCTGCACAGCAAAAACAGGAAACAGAAAGGTTATTACCTAGCAGTCAGTGGCCTGGTAACCCGTCCACTTCCCAGAGGACTAACCATATCCTGGTAGGTAAGACTTTGTACTGGTCGCTGATATGCACAACTATTATTTTTTGTGTAATTTGGGGGGACACTTATCAGCGAGTAATGTTAAATAGGTGTACATTATTTTTCGATATTGCAATAAATATTTAAACAGTTGAATTTAATTTCCACTGTTTGACGATTTCCTTTTCTATTATATGGTAATTGTACGGCAAGGCACCAAACAGAAAATCAAACCCCAGCGAAATTCGGCAGTTGTAACATTACAGTTTGACTTCATGACAATAGGAAATCATTTAAATCTAAATGAGCTACTTTGGGCACAATGGCCTTGCATGTGCTTTGCTTATTTTCATATTGTTAGTAGAACGCAGACTGAACATCTGATGGCAGCATCTGAGTTGCCTTCCCACTTATCCACAGTTCACTTGAAGGTTAAATTGTGAGAAATGTGTGAAAAAGATATAGTTCTTTTCCTTCACAGTTTGATATCATTTTTCAGCGCTATCTGTCCATAGTGAGAACTTTTCTCTAATTGAATCGACTGTGATGAATCTGAATTGGTAAACGCTTGTCATGTGTTGTGAACAACAGAGGGCGCTATTGCACAGGTTATATATATATATATTGATGGCGTCAGAGAACGCATATGGGCTTACTGAAGGAAGCACTGAGGCTAGTAAATCAAGTGTCACACACACACACACACACACACACACACACACACACACACACACACACACTAATATGTGTCTGGTATTACATTACTCGGCTGAACCAGAATCATGCAGGAGGCATTGCAATACTCTGGTGTATCGTTGACTTTCACATGCCAGGTGAACTTGTAATACTCGTCTGTAGTGTGTGCTTTCACCATGCCAGGAGGACTTGCAATACCCACATTTATAGCAATAACTGAAGTAGGGGTCACTACAGCATTATGTAGTTCATTTTCTTTTTGTAGGTGCGGCAGTTACAATATTTGTTGGTTTACTCTCAGATAAATGTCACTTAAATCTTTTCTTTTTCTGAAGAACGTGAAGAAGGAATCAACAGCGTTTACTCAGACGCTTTCTCATCACTTACCTGGACTCAGTGGCACGTATGTCAATCACAGTGACAGTAGATCAATAATACTGCAGACATCTACAATGAAAAATTACTTGATGTATTAGCTATATATAACATTATCTGTCTATCTATCTAAGTTTTTAGCAGTCAGATTCACGTTTGATTTGTTGTTCCACTACAATTTCTAGTGTTTCTCAACAGCCTGCACAGACCGCACAAGTGTTTGTTCACCACTTTTCTTATTGCTTGTGTTCTTTAGCGAAGATTTTGTAGACACGCTTCAGGAAATCCAAGGGACTTTCCAGAGGATTCAGACTCTTGCAAGGCAACAGAAATATCACTTAAAAAGAATACCCAGAGGAAATGATGCTACGAATGGTAAAATTATTTACTGTTTTTATATCTTAAATTAACCTTTTAGGCCAAATTACTCTATTCAACTATAAATGTTCTTCAACTTATGCACTCTTTTGTTTCATTCTAATTAAATAACAAATTGCAAGAAATTGCTAAAGGAAAGTTAACAATTGCTTAAGAAATGTCACAACACAATATTAGTTAGTGTATTCTGAATCCTCCTGAACTCAATTAAATGCAGCTGCACCTGGTGAAGAGGCAAGCAGGTCTAATGTTACTGCTGCTGCATTTCCTGCCCCTCTCACTCGATTAAAATAGGTTAAACAATTAACACTGCACAGTTGTACAATTAGAAGCTCTTTGTCTGGTGTGAAGAGAAACAACATGCTCGTGGAATGTCATTTTATCTGGAGAATTATGATGACGATCTGGCAAAAAAGGAGTTTGTTGTTCACACAATGCAAACATGTGTGTACCATCGTAGAGTCCGGTGAGAGATCTGGATCAGGGCAATAATGCAAATACAGTTGATTACAGTTTTTATTGCTGCTTTATCAATCATTTTTTGATTGATTACATTACATTATGATACACGTGTAACACATCACCATTTGATTTACTATTTAATACTAAAACACTGTTTAATTTAATTCAGTGTCATCCACTGTAATGACATCTACTCAGTGAGGGGTCTGATGATAGATAGATGATAGATGCGGCAGAGAGTGTATAGCACAAAACTGAAGCAACTGTAAAGTTCATTTGTATGATAGATGAAGTTTATAAATTTAGTTAAAGTGAATGTAGTTAATGAAAGTACACGACAGGTTTACCTAATAAAGTGCACAATGATTGTATAATATGACAGATTTTCAGGCTTTTTGTTTTGATGGTTTTTTTATTTATAGTTGTGGATATTTTCATATGTTTACTTCAATTGCATTTGCTTCAATGTCAAAAGTAGTACAGTAATCAAGTTTGTGGTGTAGTCAGTTGTTGATGTCACACAACTCCTAGGATTAGGAGGTTTGATTGCTTTTAGTTACTATATGTGCCACATGGAATACAAGTCGGTGCCGTAGTTACTTAGGTATTGGAGATGTGTGTATTTTTGTATTATTAAAGAGTACTTCGTTTGTGAACAAACTAATGGTATTTAATATTTTTTTTGTTTGTATAAAGATATTTCTCTATATTTACAGACTACTGGTAACTTATTCTGCATAACCACTAGATTATCAATGCATTTTGTTCTTAATAAGACTTAATAGAAGTTCAGCTTTCATCATGCTGATTTGTTATCTGTCATTTAAACCAAAATATTTTTATGCTTTTACATAATGTTTAGCTATTATATAAGTAGTTATTAACTTAATCCTTGCTTGGTCTGAATTACCAAGTCCTAAAGTGTCTTTTCCTGCTCTTGTTATTGCTCCTGTGCCTTTGCGCTAGGTATGTGGGTGTTGTTATTTTTGTTTCTCCCATGAGCAAAATTCTATCTTGGATGCCTTAAATAGGTTTTTAAGGTGCCTCTGAGTTGGTTAGGAGGAATGATAAATAGTGCAGTTTTATCATATTTAGGTATGTGTATGGGAGAACGATGAACGAGAACAAATCTGAATAATCTTGGCATTTAACGTTTATTAAAATATATACATGCTATAAATTTCATACATCAAACAATTAGACATTTACCGCACACTAGAAGTAGTGTATGATTTATTGTATTTGCGTTATAGCGCTATACTACATGTTGGTATCGTGCCAAGAAAAAGATGAAGAAACGTAATGATAATGAGTTTAGCATATTTTTTATTCTGATGGCATATGCATGAAGCCTTGAGATATACAATGCAGCAGGCAGTAGTTTTGCTTGCTGCTTTTGTCTTGTAAAACAGACCCACCACAGCCCTGAACAGGATGAAATGGTGGTTTGATAAAGGAGAGCCTCCGACAGTATACATTGTGAGCTATGAAGACGTTCGCTATGGTACTATACGCTTGCTATGTCAAGCATTATATTTTGAACCCATATTACAGGGTGCTGTGCTGTGGCTAAGGTGTACTAATTACATAATTGTTTTAAACATACATATACAACACGATTAGCTGCACAATTGCCAGGAGGTTTAAGTCATTTTATGACACAATACATAATTATGTCCTGCAGCACATTACATTTCTGAATTACTGCTCTTTGTTTCCCTACAGAGCAGTTCTCGATGCCCATCCAGTGCACGGATGACCCAGCTCAGCAAGCCGAGGTGCCTTTTCCCGCCTCCTCACAGTCAAAGGTCAAAGACGTCTTAATCTCTGGCGCACTAGCTTCACGTGGAGTCAGCCCAGAAGAGACTAGCTTCATTGATGGTATTAAGTTTCCACCTCCTACAGACAGTGAATATGAATTCCTGAACAGTGCTCCAGAAAGAACAGTACAAACAATGTTCAGTAAAAGCCTGGCAGCTACCACACTTACAGAGGAGTCATACTCTTCGTACTCGGATTCTCCTCCAGCATCACACCTGCAGCCTGCATCAGACGAGGGGGTGCGGGGACCACAACAGGTAAGAGCCGGTCACATGTTGGACTTTCATAACTGTCTCCATATCAGCAGTTAAATACATTAGACACAATACTGTTTATTACATTACATTACATTACATTGCATTTAGCCGACGCTTTTATCCAAAGCGACTTACAATGGTTCCTGGGTAACCTTAGCCGGAGAGAGTGAGAGAGAGTTGATTGATAAAGTGAGGTTGTGTTGTATCGACTGTTTGGCTGGGATCACCAGTAGTTCAGTTTTAGAAAGGTTAAGTTGGAGGTGGTGTTCTTTCATCCATGAGACCTCATGAGACCTACATATGATTTAAAATAGCATTTACCGCCAAGTGTAATTATTAGCACTTATTATTATTAGCGACTGTTATAAGTGGCTATGATTTACCATTGTCTTTGTCAATCATATTTTTCATCGGGATTTAGATCATGTTCTTTATGTTGAGGTCTCTACCAGTACCTGAACAGGCGGCGCTGTGGCGTAGTGGGTAACACTGCAACCACTGTTTGTTTCCTTCCACAGTTCAAAAACATGCAGTTCAGGTGAATTGGAAGTTGTATAAATTAGTGTAAGTGACCCCTGTGTAATGAATAACCATCAAGGTGAATAAAGGTGCAAAGCATGACATTAAAATGCTAATAAACAAACAAACGAATGATTCATGATGTCACGTTTGTCACCAGACAGCTGTTGTACAATATAAATTCTGTAGCTATATATTTTATATCTTAAATTAAATTAGAAAATGCGATGAGCATAATTACTTTGTTATTATTCACACTTAAACTGTAACAAATATAGTTTATTGTGCTGAAACGTATATAATACCAACTCAAAGATGTAACAGCTCTTTTAAAGCTGATACTTGCTGCCTATTGGGAAATTATTGCAAAATGTTTGAATGCAGCTGTTTTTGTGATGGTAATTAGTTTTCACACTCAAACGTCTTTTATGTCGTGTTTCATTTTATTTGTTGACTGTCTGTTTTCTAATTTAGACAAGATTTGTAGATTTTAAAAGTTGATTATTATTAATGATCTGAAAACCTTAATGAGAAGATGTAAAGAGCTGAAACTGTGATACGTTGTTAAATAAATCATGTTCGCAAGTTGACAGATACAAAAGATGACAGACATTTACAGAATCCTTTGTGGAAAGAGAGGTGTTTCACTACATCTCTGTGAGGTTTTATCACATGCACGGCAGGTGAGACCCTGTGTTACAGAGAGACAGGTACCTACTGAGAGACGGGCACTGTTTACAGTGTTTATGATACAGAAGAATGTCATGTGGCTTGAAGTGGAATGGCTTTTATTGCTCGAGCTGAATAGTATAAATAACGTACATATTCTTGAGCAGATTAGACTTTGGATTAATAAAGACTTTATCGTGTGGTATTGTAGATTTATTGTGTACTAAAATACACAGGCTACATTTGCTGATCATGCATAACATAATGACCACCTTCTTTATTTTTTGTCGATCCTAAATACAAAAACAAACATGCAACACGCTTTATTCTCACACCTTTCTGTCAAAATACTTAAGTCTTAAGTGTTTCCTTTAGTAACTCGTCCACATGCAGGCCGTTTTCTAAAAAGATATTGTTTGATGCTTGGTGGTACAGCAGTGTAATGTGCGAGATCGTTTAATGTTTCGTGACTAAGATAAAACCACCACTTGCTGTTTTAAAGATGTATCCAGCTGCTTTTTAATCATCTGTAGAGGCATGTGTTAGTCTGACAAAGAAATTTGGCAAATATGCAGGGAATTTTTGCATATATAATTAATGCAACTTTTGGAATAACTTGAATAACTCCAGAGTGTTATTATTATCATATTCACACTGTAGTACATTCATGTTTTTTGCACCAGGAAATCATTTTTGGTCATACCCTCAAAGGATTGGGGACTAGTAATCTGTCTTTTGTGTTGACAATACATGAATAGTCAAGCAGTGTCCTCTAATTACACTTTAGTTTTCAGTCATTACATGTAATATATTCTGCCGTAGTGTTTAAAGTTGTGTCTTTCTTTGTGAGCAGCCTCTTTGGAGTCCCGATCTCTCTGCTTTGGCATCGGAGGCATCGAGCACGGAGTGTGAGGCAGCTGGTCCGAACCTGTGTCACTTTTGCAAGGCTACTGTTCCCAAAGACCTCATGTACAGCCACCTCAATTCACACTTTAAGGACAAAGCGGGTGATTGACACAGCCAGGCCCGGGGAGCTGCATGCAAGCCGATGCCATACCTCATTCATGCCTTTGTTGGCCGTCCTACTTACAAAATCAGCACGCCGCATGACAGACACATTGGCTTTTCACTGAAGGGGTAGTGAAAGGGGAGATCTCCATGCTCATTTATTTAAGCTCAAACAACTCTGAATGGTACGTTTTGTGGTTTTAACAACTTAATTAAGTACTTTCTACTTGTCGTATTAACATGCGAATGGATTCTAATTACCTGTGTAATAAAATGATGTATATGTTTTCTAGGTTTTGTTTGTTTAATTGGTATATAATATAATTATCTACACAACATTGTGTGTTCACTGTACGCAAAATACAAACACAGACAAGTTTGGTTCTACAAAAAAGTCAAAAGACCATATTAAAAGACCATTTCATTATAACTTTAGCTGAACCACAGCTTAGTAGATTTTATGAGAAGAATTTTAGAGGATTTTTTAATTCTCTAAACATCTCATCAGTGTGTGGTAAACTACTGGTAATCTCTCACTAAAACTATTACAAAATTATAAAGGATCAATTCCACTACTGTCCTTTGTACATTGTATCTTTGTGTCCTGTAAATGTATCAAACTTTCAAAGAAGTACCTATTTGTACCATTTGTATCTGTTTGATTCCTCAAGCCAGTTCATACTTCTCCTTTTGCATTGTTCAGTTTTCACTTCCCAATTTTAACACTATTTTAAAATATAATTGGTTATTTGTCCATAGTTCACAAAAGTTGCGTGTAAAATGGTGTGTGTGTATATATATATAAATAAAATTCTCTCTCTCCTTATATATATATACTAGGTGTTTATATATGTATATATGTATGTATATATATA
>JAOTRQ010000031.1:3256356-3269660 GCA_028565875.1 Hoplisoma paleatum
CACCTAGAGAACGATTTAGCACCAATTAATTTTGATTTAACCTAGCAGATTTGGGAGAACATGCAAATTCCACACAGAAAGCATCCGACCCACCTCACTTATGACTTGAATCCCGGACTTCTTGCTGAAAGGCGACTCTGCACTAACCTCAAAGCCGCTTTTATGTATATTCATTTAATTAAAGGTTTCTCTCATACTGCTCTCATCCTTCTTGTCCTAAAATCATGTGATGAATTTTCTTATAGTTGTCGATTAGACAACAGATGATAAAACATGTGGTCAGTGTTCTCACTAATGAATCTTATAATAACTCCTTAAATGGCTTAATTTAATGTTCTGATTTGAATTTGAAGCAGCTGTGCAACAGACTTTCATCAGAATAAGAAATAAATGTTGGATAATTATTTGGATATTACAGCGCCATATGGTCTTTGAGTGCAGTTCTGCACAGGTATAACAGGTTAATTAAAACTTTGTTACTACACCAAATGTCTGTTACTTTATGCAATTAAGTGCACAATTATCCCTGTAGCGATAATGTGATGTTTAAATCTTGATGGCTATTAGGCCGATTAAACATAGACCAATGTTTTTTTTTAGTCTGAATATCCAGACGAACAAACACTAGTTATTTTATTTCCTGTATTTTAATCAAAACATCTTTTTCTGATGAATTAAGCAGCACTGTGAGACTGTCACTGTTTACACACTACTGATCATATGGATGAATTCTGCCTTATAGTGAAAACATAAAGACTGAGCATTCACTCCATCGGCTGCATTTTCCCAAAGGGTGCATGGTATTGATAAGTACAGTAATGCATGAGTAAAACTCGATGTATTTTCTAATTGAGTGTTTTAGTCTGTCACCTTCTTGCAGCAGTGGACTGTGGGAGTAGATCATTAGCGGCTTTGAAAACAAATGTAATAATTTTCAGCAGCTAGTGTGATGATGTGCTAAAGAAAAAAAGGGAAATGATGTGTATTGAAACACATGCGTGTTCAGTGAGGACCTTGCAGGCCCCAGGATTACCGCCTGCTAACACTTGTGCTGGGTAGATGAGCTGGTGTGAAGACTGCAAACTGGATTTACTGATTCAGCACTAACTGCTTTTGTTGGATTAAAATACACAGATTAATGCTTTTAGTGAATGAATAAATAATACATTAGCGAGGTGACAGTAATATGGGTCAGTTGATCACTACATGGAGTTCAAATTTTGTAATAATTTCAAGCATATAATAGATGCACTGAAAAAAATTAGCCAAACGTGTCCACTTTAACCTTGTGCGTCTGTAAGTTTTTCTCTCACAGTGTATACGAGCGGTTTTATAAATGATCTAACGTCCCTTCAAGCATATAAATGTTAGTGCTGCAGAAAGAAACATATTTTAGATGCAGTCTTGTCTTGAAAATCTTAACTTTGATAACAATGTCATTTTTGACACTTTCTTTGTGGATCACATAATAAATGGAAACTGTAAGTGCTGCAGGAATTGCACAAAACATTGTGTATTTGTTTATAGATTTCCACACAAGGATCTGTTGCACTGTCAATCTCTTTAGTATATTTTTGTATATTGTATATATTTTGTTTTTGTATATTTGCCACATAAATGTTTCAAATCTAAAATGAAATACCTAAATGACCACAAAATGGTTTTGAAATAATTACATTTTGTGAGGAATGCTATTTAACCTTATCTGGTCTTTCACAGAAGCATCAATATAAAAAAGGAATTTAATAATTTATAATAAACTAATAACAAATATGTAAAAATGCTTGGATGTTGACCACTACCTACAAATTACATGCAATACAAGTGTTGGTCACTTTGAATTGTGTTAAGCTTTTCTTATATTTTAAATTAATATCTATTTAAGTTTTTATATTGTATAAACCAATACTATTACAATGTAGAAATAATATTCTATTTCTATGTTGGTGTCCGACACATCCATTCTGTGTTCTGTCAATGGCGACATATGAATCAAACGTTTGTGTGCATTTCTTTAACTATTAAACTAGTTAAAAAAGTAGAATAGATGACATTGCTATTGCACTTTTAATTTGGAGTTTTGGGTTAATGGATTAATAGATATAAGGAGAAATAAGTAAATATATTCATATTTGGATTTGGGTCAACAGTAAATAAGTGAGTTAAATAAATAAGTGAGCTAATAATAATTTTTCTTCATTTAAAAGACATTAAAAGACACTAGCCTTCATTGTGAAGTGATTTCACTCTTCTCAGACACAATCGATCCTGTCTGTGTGTAGATGTGTGGTTGGGTAACAGTTCTGCTGGACTTTTGACCCCTGAATCCCAGAATTGAAACCAGAAATCTGAAGACATGCGAATATCTTAATAAAACCAACAAAAGATAAGACCAAGTTCTTATAGAAAATAATTGGAAGTTAAGATGAGCTCCGCAGGGTTCAGGTTATTCTGTAGAATCCTCTTTTCTAACTGCACAACCATTCTGCTCTGTTGTAGCTTTAATGGGTTACAATAAACATATTGTATAAAGAAAATACTTGCATGTTCCTTCAAGTTGATTTCAATGTGGGTGTCTCTGGGTCAGCGGTCTTCTTTGTTGTTTCTTTTATTTTTGTCCATCGTTCGTTTCATAGGTGGTCCTGTAACGACTTCTGTCTCCTAAGTCCCATTTTTCTTCATCTTGTTGTTTACAGGATTTGTGTTATGATTGCTGTCAAATCAGATTAAAGATCTAATGATGTTTTTTCCACTAATTTTGAGTTCTTAATCTTCTCGGTCTGCTTCTCTTGTTATATGTTCAATGTACAGGTTGAACAACAACAGTAACAGGATGCAGGCTTGTTTGCTTTGCCAATGTGGAACCTCCTTTGCAGTGTGGAAATTGTCCATTTTCTGTTGTGACTGTGGATTGCTGATCAGTGATGAGTGAAAAATTCCTTGTTAGGAAATGTTCTAGTATATGCACATTTGCTGTCTAGAGCAATTTTATTTGGGTGTTTCTGTACTGTAGCCTATAGAGTGAGGAAAGGTGAGAAAAGGCACTTGTGTAAGTTACAATCTAATAATTCAAATTTTGTAAAAGGTCCAAGCTTTCTGTTCGGCATTTACTGACTGCACCAAGTCAACTGATTCTTACACAAGCCTGTAGAAACTGTGGATCTATCGTGACATAATTATTTTCATTGGTTAGCACTTACACTGGGTATGTCAAGTGGTGTGAACAATGCTGTTTTGCTTTGAATGAAAACAAGCACATCAGTAATTTTGCTGTACAATATCATTCATAAGCAAATAATAACATGCAAAAAACTGCTGCTCCTCTTACAAAGTGCCATGACATGTGGTGATCTGCATGATTGATTTGGCATCATTTTTTAATGCTGCTATTTATCCAAGTTTAGAAGTGGAAGTACAGTACATTTATAAGATAAGATAAGATAAGATAAGTGCTTCAGACATTTTCTGAGAATTGATTGGATAATAAAAAGCTTCAATTTATGTTTAGAGTTTCTGATAGTTATAACACATTTTAGATAATGTAATTTTGTTAAATATTTAGTTTGTTGAAGTTTTTTCTTGCCACAGTCACCCTTGGCATCAACTCAGTGCTTTGTGACATAGTCTATCTTAAAAAGTGCTATACAACAAAAAGTGACATGACCACTCATAATATCTAATTAACCTAGATGCATGTACTTAGATTGTTGGAGGAATCTGCATCGACACTAGAAGAACATACAAACTGCACACAGAATCAACCTTCTTAATGTGAGTTGACAGTGCGTCATACTCAAGACGTTGGCTCATCTACACAGGTATATATATATATACATATATATATATATATCATACTATAATTTACAGATTGCATCTTTT
Source organism: Hoplisoma paleatum (assembly GCA_028565875.1). Lineage (NCBI taxonomy): Eukaryota > Metazoa > Chordata > Actinopteri > Siluriformes > Callichthyidae > Hoplisoma > Hoplisoma paleatum. Next base: position 3,260,236 of record JAOTRQ010000031.1, read on the forward strand.
TACCATTGCATAATCACTTTCATGAGTTAGCACTTGAGCTGATGAGTTAGTGTGAAGACTGTGAAATGGATTTTTAATTGATTCTGCACATGCTGCTTTGGGTTTGTCTGGCAATACGAACATATCCATCATATCTTTTCATACGTTGAGCCATACTACTAGGTACTAGTAGAATGCTAATGGCACTGATGCATAGGCTCACTGATTGTATACTTACAGATGGACTGAAAGACATCCTGGTTCTGTTTCAAACATTTATACCCTTCATCCTCACATGCCAACCCCCACTCAAGAAAATGCATTATTTTGAAACAGCGTACGGCCGAGCGGAATCAGATGACTGATATTTACAAAGCTGAATATTACATCTTTCAGTATTGCAATGTGTTCAGCATAATGGCCGCCTCGCACTGGATCAGCAGGCTGCTTTTAATTCTCCTCGCTTGCAGCAGATCTGAGAGAATAAAGAGAGAATTTATTCTGAAAATACAAACACACTCTCTCCCTAATGACTCCTCTCTTTTTCTCTGTGTGTGTGTGTTTGTGTGTGTGTGTGTGTGTGTGTGTGTGTGTGTGTAGCCCTACAGCCTGTGCCGCTCTCTCTCACTGGAGCCATGCACAGATGCTTGTACATAATTATGTTGTCAATGCTTGTTATTTGGACGAAGGAAGCTGTACTGACAGTTACGGGGCCCATGTGTTTTTTTTTCTTTCTTCTTGTATGGTCGACTCTTTTTTTTCTGATAGAAACTGAAGTATAGTGAAGGGTAATTGGCAAATGTGTACAGCTTCTCAGCTATAGTTATGTTTTAAAGAAATTGTTTAAAAAATAATAAATAATTAAATTAAAACACTTAACATTTGAGAACTGTGGACTCATCCTAGGTCACTACACTCACTCACTGACCTATTCATTCATTCAAAATAAGGCAACATAATCAAACACAGCATGTGATCTGATTGTGGAGGAAATCAACATATATACTGATTATGTGCAGCAGAGAAAAAAAACATCTGTAACAGAATTTAACCTTATACTGGAGATCAAGGTAATTTTCATAAACTTATCCAGAAAAGAAATTAAACTTCCAATAAAAAGTAGCAAACCCCAAGAAAGTATTTGACTAGACATGAACCCCCAAAAACACACCTCCAATGAGCCCTGGTAGCTATAGACCTATAAACAAGAGGTTTCTGCAACCAGATATCGGTAGTTGGTTAAATGTTTAAGAGAAGGTAGTTCAAGCATAAGTTTGTTAAAAAGCTTTATAAATGTTTTTTTTAAAAGAAAATCTGCATAAAAAATACACACAGATGCTTTTTTGCTTGTCACCCCCCTATTTTTTCCCATTGGTGAGATTTACCCCAAGTGTTCAGAAATGATTTTCACAATGTAAACAGGGGCAGCATGTTGGCTTAGTTGTAATGTTCTTTTTGTTCGCATGTTCTTTCCATGTCTCCAGAGGTTTCTTATGAGTAGTCTGGTCCAGTGCAAAGACATGTATTTAGATAAATTGAAGATACTAAAATAGTCCTGTGTGTGTTTGTATTCATGTCTGTATGTATGTGTGTGTGTGTGTTGTGAATGTGTGTGTGTGTACCTTGCAACAGACTGGTGACCTCTTCAGGTGTTTACTGTTTTCACCCAGTATGTGTTCCAACATGACTTTAATTCGGATTAAGCCGTAGTAAAACTAAATAATAGATGGATGGATGGATGGATGGACAAATGTAAACATTTATACAAGGGATTGTTGTTGTGAAGTAAATACTTGTTAAATATCCTCAAATACTCAATTAATACATTTGCAGTGCAAATATAGAATCAATCGTAAATATGAACCGTTTAATAATGACATAATTAATGCGATTTTAAACACAAATTTCTATTATAAGTACTAATGTAAATGTAAATAGAAGCTGATATTTAGTTTGAGATTTTGAATGTAAAAATGATAACTATTGAGTCAAATAAAAAGTAAAATTATGTAATTTTACCCTCTGTGATTAATATTCATTAAAACATATCAACAATCATTTCTAGTTTTAATTGTTAATCTAAACATGCTTACTTATAAATACACTATAGTAATTGCCATTGGAAATGATCATAAAAACACTTCCTCTGATTACTATTGTATATTAATGTGCCATAACAAAAATGATTTGAAGTAAATGATTAATAAATTAGTTTATTAATCCTCGACAGGAAATTGCAGGGTTAATAATACAATAATAAAAGGTTAATAATACATAAATGTCACCAGCATCAATCGATGATGGTGACAAAAATGATGCCAAATGATGCCAATGACAAAAAATTAAATGCCAAAAATACCCAACCATTACATCAATAATATATATACATATATCTAAAATGTGTAATTTATAGACATTAGGTGTGAAGCTGTATGCTGTAGAAAAATGAGTAGTAGATGTTTAGATAATTAGTTCATGTAAAATGATTTGGTTGTACATTAGGTTTAAAGCACAGGAGCTACAAGCACTTTCATCCTATAAGCCTACATGATTCATCCAACTTATGAAAAGGCCGAAAGGGTGGACAAGGATGAATCCGGATCGAAAAGGGGAGAAGCAGCAGGCTGATTACGAGGTGTCAAAATTGCCAGGAGCAAAAAAAGGTGAAAGCAATCAGGGGTGAGAAGAGTGAGGCGTGCGTGAGGGGCAAGTAATTATCCATCTCATTTGTGGAGTGCGGCAGAGCGGTGACAGATTGGTGCGGAGGAGAGGGAGGTGTTAGAACAATGGAGCCCGAGTCGGGCCGCCATTATTAGCGCATGTTAATCAGCCACACAGCTCAGTTCACGGGAAATAGTAAAGTCTCCAGATTCAGGGGAGCACAGTCACCTCCAGCGCCAGCGAATGAAAGAGAGCTATTGGAAAATGGCAGAAAATAGTATGCTTGAGCTGGCACTAGTTACTCCAACGCACTGAATGAGCCAAAAGGTTCCTCAGGGTGCGCATTGACTTCTTATTGCTGGTAGGTTGTCAGATATGCATCCACTAGCTGCTAAATTTAAACCCCCCATGTAGACAGCACCTTCATCTAGGTGATCTTTACTGAGACAAGTGAACAATGCTTACAGATGTAAGAACTGCATTTCATTTTACACAGATTTCATACAACCGTCTGTTTCCAAGCAGTTGTCAAGCTGCCAGTAACTTAAACAAAAAAGTAAGTACGTTTGTACCAAATACAATATATAATGGTTAGCAGAGACAGCTCTACCCAATGTGATGCCCAGGGTGAGATTTTACATGGTGTCCCTCTCCATCGGCAATTTAAGTATAAAGAATTGGAAATCATTCTTTTTAAAACTGATATCATTGATTTTAATTGATAAGATAATATCACATAATCTACATGCACAACAAATAAATACAATATCCTTAACAATACCACAAAATAAAGACCTGTAAAGAAGTTAATAAATACTATTTCTACTGCTACTACTACTACTACTACTACTACTACTACTACTACTACTTATAATAAAAATTATAATAAATATAAATACAATCAACAATTAACACCACATTTAAAAAATCACACAATTTGCACACAATAACTAATTACTTTACATTTATAATGAAACAACAATTTTGAGCAACTAAGAATTAAGGGTCTGGCTCAAAGAACAATCTGTGACAATGTAATGTTAGTGAGGTTTGAACCAGCAACCTTCTGAACTTTAGCCTTAATCACTAAGCCATCTCTGTCCTACATGAGCTACATTTACACTAATAATCACTTTGTATTTGTATGTTTGTATAATGACAAACATATTGTCATTATATTAAAGTTGAACATTTACCAGATTCTTTGGCGCCCAGCTGTGTCTGCCAGTACTGTTGCCTCTCATCAAGACGGTTGTGGGTTTGAGCCCCAGTTACTGGATCCTTTCTCTATGCAGTTTGCCTGTTCTTTAAATATACAGTATACAAAATGTAATATAATATAAATATAGTTGTATAAATACCAGAATGGATTATATAAATATATAAATCAAATGTGCCGGGCAAGAAGGTTTTGCAGCTGGTAATGTCAATTAACTTAGACTTAGATTAATTCCATGATGTTATGCAGTCATCTACTACATACTTTTAGTCTTAAGTATTGAAAACCAGGTATAAATTTATAGCTTGATTTCTAACATCTGTTGCGGTTTCATTTGCACATAATTTTCCTGCAATTAATGTCACCGTATGTCTGCTTATCTGCATAACAGAGCAAAGAGGTTTGTGTGTTTGTGTGTGTGTGTGTGTGTGTGTGTGTGTGTGTGTGTGTGTGTGCCAAGACCATAAAAAAGAAATAAATATACGTCAGTTATCTATAATAATTTTAAAAATGTTTAGAAAAAGTATGTTTAGACGAACTGGAAAGATTTAATTGTTCAAATCAGCAACGTGCGTTGAACTAATCAACTTATAGAGGTTTAATTTGTCAGGATTTTTTTGCCTGATGTGTAAATAAGCTACTTTTCTCTGCATATTTTTTTTAAACCAAATTATATAGTAAATGCCATTTACTGTACTTTTACTGTTAAAAATACATATTATTAAATTACACATTGATTACAGTATACTTCAAAAACAAGTTAGTTTTGTTTGATTAAAACTTTACTGGTAAGTTTTATCCTGGTCAGGGTCAGGGCGAGTCCATATCAGGTTTTATTTATTGATTTATAGATTGAGCTTTTTGGGTTTGATTTCCAGGTTTGGTGGACAAGGCCATGTAGAGTTTGCATGCTTTCTATGTGCCTGCCTGGGTTCCTTGAGTGCTCTGGTGTGTGTGTGTGTGTGTGTGTGTTTGTGTGTGTGTGTGTGTGTGTGTGTGTTTGTGTGTGTGTGTGTGTGTGTGTGTTGTGTATCTGTCTGTCCTGTAATAGACTGGCCAAATGTTCAGGACGTTGCCTGCCTTTTGTTGAACCCACAACCTTGATCAAGATAAAGCAGACAACGAAATTAATAAATTATTGTAACTCATAATTTGTTTACATGAACTTATACCTTTGCATTCAACCTTACCCAGTATATTGTACCGAGTTTAACAATTAACTTTCCACTATCTAATCTAATCTTTCCAAACAAAGATATAAAAAAGAAATTCAAAAGTAAACTCGCTATTAGCTGAAAGCCACGTGTTTAATGATCAGTAATGCAAATGCTGCAAATATGACATGGCAGTCATGTGTAAATTTGTATATCTAAATAGAGTGTAATAAGCGCTAACATTTGTGACAGGTTCATAATTACATGATCACAAAATCTTAATTTATTTTCATTTTTAACCATAAAGATGTGGATACGTTTATCCAACATTTAAAGAGTTGTCCTGCTGAAATCAAAGTAAGCAAAGAAAAACAAGCTAAGGGTATCTTAGTGAGCACCCAGTGTATCACCAACTAAAAGTTACGGTAAAAAAACAAAGAAAATGATTGTAGAATTAGCATGAAGTGTTAATTAGCAGGAAGTTGGAGGCAACCTCGTCATAATCAGTTTATTTAATAGGAGAAAGTGTTTGTATTTATAACCTCGCAGAGTCTAAAATCTTAAATTTTAATTGAAGCAAATATTTGAGGAAACCAAAACGTTAAAACCAAAGGTACATTTCTACACAGTTTTGTGAATGTATCCAGCATGTCATTTATAATGTATAAATGCCTTTATTTATTCAAGCATCTGTGACCATCAAAACAACAGATTAAGCGCTTAAAATCCAGACAACTTGATATCAGTCTCAATATCTCCACATCAGAGTCATGTCAGTGATCAACAGCTTCGTACAGAAACATATTTGGGTGTCTGTGGTCTGCTAACGTGCAGGAAGAAAACAAAATGTAAGGGCAAAAAAGAGAGAAAGGAGCCACCAATGATTTTGAAAGTTAGCCAATAGGCTTGGTTTCCCCTTTGGTTCGGCTGCATTGTGATTGCTGTTAGGAATGCCTTGAGTAGGTCTCCGAACAGCCCTGTCTACATCGTCTGTTTGTTTCGGTTCTGCTTTGCCTTGTTTCTGGAGCACAGAATTGGCAGTCACAGCAAGTGATGACAGAGGCATTGGTGAGATCGCACTCAGAACCCCAGAGGATGCTGTCTTTACTGGGGATCTGAAGAAGCTTCTGTAGTGCTCGGGACTGTAAACTCGAAACAATACATAAAGCATCAGCTTGTTAGTGACTTGCAACATGTTTTTAAAACACGGACCATGTTCTAGACAGTCTATTCTCAGCATTATTTATAATTAAAGTTAGTAATGCATCTCCTGATAATGCTGACCTTTCTAAAGTGTCACTGGAAAAACTGAATCAGGCTTTGATCAACTTTCTTTTTTGTCTATTGTATTACTTAATGTGCTTGGTAAATAAGGCTTATTTTAATAAGCCTAATATGTTTGTTCCATAAAAAAGGCTTTAAACTAATACATTTTGTGACTTGTGTTAGTCGTTTGTTTAAAATTTTTATGTCATACATTTATGACTTGATTAAACATTTTCCAATTTTATATTAAACACAATCCTGGAATAGTTTTTTTCCGATTTTTAGATGTTTTTGGACTGTGGGACAAGACCAGAGCATCCAGAGTAAACCACACAGACAAGAGTGTGAATTTCACACAGACTAACTTGCTTGGGAATCGAACCCAAGGCCTTCTTGTTGTGAGGTGACAGTGCTGCCCACTTTGCACATTTGTAAAAATGTGTGTCATTACCGTGAGACGCCCTACATCTACAGAATATATTCTGAAATATTTTAAAATAAAACAACAGCTGAAAAACAGATTATTGCTATTAACCTGTTTTTTTATATAATTCAGGAACTCTGAATAAAAACAAGTAAGTCAAATGTATTAATTGTATCAGTAGTATAAATAAATGCCTAAGAATAAAGGAGCTATTAGTTAGTATTGTGTCCACAGGATGCATTATCTATATGTCGTATGGAAAAAAGTAGACAATGAATCTATAGAAAACCTAAAATCATATTCCTATTAATTCAGAAGTGAATATCATAGTTATAGCACCGATTGTCTGATAATTATTGCTGTAGAAAGTGCTTTCATTCAGCTGCTGGATGAAGGATGCAGCAGGATGGTGAGGAAAAAAACACCATGGTGCACTGTAAGGGTTAAGGCAGCATGAGAGAATCCATTCTCAGCTTAATGACCTAGCCTAGCTGGGCGAGGACGACGGGGAACATGCTCTTGACTTGTACTGAATTTGCCAATTAACACCTCCGATAACAGGCAGGCACTGAACATCAGGCAGCAGGCAAGAGGGGAGGAGAGACTCATATTGCACTTTGTTTTTCATTCTCTGCCTGCTTTCAGTGTGTGGGTCTCTCTTATAGAAGCTGTATAAGGACTTTTGATTGTGTGGTGTTTTATTATAGTCCACTTGATTCATGAGTACTTGAGAAGATATATGACACAATGATGTGACACAGGAGGAGCGAGAAATAGAAGAGAAAGGAAGACATCATGTTGTGTACAAGCCTCGTTTAGTCAAGTTCCTTGAAGAGATTTGGCTCCGGGTTGTATGATTATATCAAAAAACGCTGTGTATTTTTTTTCATGGTTCTTCTTTTACAATGCTCTGGCATTCTTTTTTCACACCAGTCCATATGGCCGTCTGCAGCCTCAATTGGATCTACTACTGTAGTGTCCAAGATGCTCTCAGCTCCATGTTGTCTCTTCCCCATCTTGCTTTTCTTTGTTGAATGAATGACAAGAGACTGATATCATCTTGATCACAATGTTAATTATTCTAAAATCTCGATCTTGACTCTGGTCTCTGTGGTTAAAGCACTCCACTCCTCTCCCCAGCCCATTATTTTCTCACATGTTTATCAAACGCCTAAACAACACCTTGGATGGGTGTGAATTTTCAAGCCCCTGGTGAAATTCTCACCGGGCACTTGTTCTGTTTTCCTCCGAGTCCATTTACAGGTAGGAGCTGCGCCTCTGCCAGGTTCTAATGACTAAGTCAGGCAGCACCATCAGAAACACCTTTTGTCTATGTGTTGTTCGGACATCCTCACTCGCCTAAAGCTGGTAAAGCGGCTCATAATTAAATAAAAGTGTGTGCACACTACTGCGAACATGCAGTGAATAGTGATACTGAACCTACATTTGCACTATAACACCATGTTTCACAATTCATTAGCAGGTATTCTAATGAAGTATAATAATCAAAGGTCGGCGGCATAACTGATAGCGGTTCACACGGCGGGCAAAGGTGAGGCAATCTATCTAATGATGTTAACAAATCTGTGGAAGAGTTCTAACACTTGAGGTGTGATCTGTCTGTGTTCAGTAAAGAACAGACAGGCCTTTATTTAACAGTATCCACAATGCTGCTTTATACACAGTCAACGCTTTATTGGCCTCACTGTAGACCTTTTATGTGCATTATTATCGTTATTATAAGCATCATCGAACATTTTTTCAAACCGTTTTCCTCTTCCTCTCTCACAAGCCCCAATCGTTTTCTATCCGAGTCCTGTATGTGCCATAAGAATGTGATCTGTGCTATAGAGGTCCACACCCCCGCGCCCATTTATTTATGCAGTGTGAAGAAACCATCTGGCCGTGGTGGAACGAGAGTGTGGGTCTGCTCTGGCAGGAGGAGAGGATGACTGACACCTCGGCTAGTGGGTAGACAGCTTCATTAGTGCCCAGGCTCTCTGACATTCTACTGAGCCTTTTTTCAAATTAATCCCCAATATAAAACCCATTTGCTTTTTAACAGAAATCCAACAGCTGTCTCTTTTGACCAGTCGAAAAGGAAATCTCTTGTTTGTCCTGCTATGGTGTTGAGGGGTTTCTCTTTTTAAATTCTTATTGCTAGCACTGTAAAAATGACACCTAGAAAATCACAAGTCTGTACCGACGGTCCTCTCAGCTCCACAGGGAACCCATTACTATGGCCAGTAATCTTAGCGTGCCCTGCTTTTTGTTTCTGTCATGTACAAAACTCAATTATTTGTACTTTGTTAGCTTTACATTGTTAATCTCCTTTTGGTTTAGCTTTGGCGAAAAAGAAAATGTACCCAGAATCTCAACCACGAATTATAAGCTATGTATTTAAATATTGTATGTTTCACATGATATAACAACACATATTGCTACTTATATGTACAGATATACAACCGTCACTGAATAATGTACATACAAGTTATACACATCCATACTTATTTTGGTATATAGTTCAATAGTTTGTATATTTTTTAGTTGTGTTATATTTTTGATTTGCAGATTGTAATTTGTTTGTTTACCCAGATTGTACTAGAGAGAAACCATCAGCCAGAACCAAATTCCTTGTGTGTCCTCACTAGGGCTGTCCGCAAATAATCGATTATTCGTTGGTCGACCAAAAAAATTACTAGTCGGCCAAATTCCATTGGTC
>JAOTRQ010000031.1:3277546-3292780 GCA_028565875.1 Hoplisoma paleatum
GTAAAATATCCAGCTCCAACTTTCCCTCAATTTCTACCGGTACTGTCCATGTGGGGTCTGTGTGATTCTCATCTGGGAGCACTGGTTTCCTAATACAGTCTAAAAAAAAGCAGCCGGTCAGTTGGAGCTCTTTGAAACTTGTGTTTTCTGTAGTGGATTGGTCATTTGTCCAGTGTTTTTCTGCTTTTTGCCATATTAACCATAATACTGATAACACTATTTTACGGAATGACTGGTCTGGTGTGTATTTGTTACATGTTAATCTTTTTAGCAGTAGATTAGATAGCGGTAGATGCAATAGATAAAAATTATACAAATAGTGATTATAGCATTCAACCGAACCATATAATTGGATCACAAGTTTCAGGCTGTACAATCTTCACTGTCCTTATCTGAAATAGATGTGAGTGACCGGAGAGCACATCTTATTTTACAAGTGATTGTATGAGGTGCACAGTAAGCTAATCCATTCCAGCATCCTTTCTCTTTCTCTCTGTCCTTACCCCCACTATCTCAACTTAAAGCAGACTTTCTCCCCCTAGAATTGTGTGGTGATCATTAACCTTTTCTTTGGTTTCCACTCTTGCCAAGCTGCAGTTCCTGTTCTGTTTGGTTCCTGGCCCCATATGCCACTTTCCTATTTCCTGACAGTAGACAGCAGGGAGTAGCTCTATTATCACCTTCACTGAGCTGTCTTTGAATGTGAGAGGCAATTCCATTTCACTTTGCCATGGGGAGGAGGAGATAGGCACACTACCTAGTTCACAGAAATTGGCTCAGGGCTTGCTTTCAGAAACCGAACACAAGGAGACTATTATTCTTACATGAAAGTATTACATATAAAGTCATTCTGCAAAAAAGTATTATAAAACCTATTTGAAAACAACCCTGTTTAACAATAGGTAAATGTATCATCCAAGACTAATCCCTAACGGGTTTAAACATATGATCATTGTGGGAAGTTGTATCTTTATCTGCCATACAACACATTTCTTTTTCAGCCAGCTAAAAATGAATTGTGTAAAATTTAAAGCTACAGTTTCATAAAATGTTTTCTAGTTTGGAAGCTTATCAAATGACTTTCACCTGTGGATGAAATCTTCACAGATTTCATTTTTTTCATGATTTTATCCAAAGCAACTTACAATTATATGTTTCCAAATCGAATTTGAAGCAACCATAAGTTAAGGGCCTTGTTCAGGGACCCAACAATGACAACTTAACAAATTATTTTCTGATCATTTGCACATCAATCATTTGCATTTACACGAATGAGCTTTAAATGAGTAAATTTAAATGTGATTTGTGCAAAATTTGTGCATTAATAAATGCAGAAAGGGCCTCCAGAGCTTTATTAATTGTATTGTAACAGCTTGAATTATTACATAGAAATGGATTAAATAAAAATGCCTAAATGTTTTTTTGCTGCTTTTGTTAAAACTAATTTTACATCCGAAAGAAATATTGTTAGACATAAACTATGTATGAACACATAGTTGGGCAAACTATATTGACACAGTCATACACATACACATCTGGAATACGTGTAGTCAGTATTCACCTTTATGCACTAGGAAACAGAACCACAGACATGAAACGTGTGGACAAACTGAATAACCATTTCTGAGCATTTCTGGTAGCAGAAGCAAACTATGTCAAAATTCTCCAGGGGTTCCAAACCCTATGTTGCATACACATTTGCTGGCATCACACATAAATAAGTAAAAATAAAATAAGATAAAAAAGTAAAATAAGTATTTTATAAATAATTTCAAAAAATATTCCTCATATTCCAGGTCAGTCATATTCATTTAGCATAAGTCAGTTTTATTTCTTTGCACTTTGCTTTGAAATGGCCTAAAAAGTCGTGTTGTTTGAATTTTTAATGCCTAGTGTTTGCTGGGGACAAGGACTGATGTGCTTTACTCAAAGACATATGCCGGTCCATGGCAGCAGAAAGAACAAAACAGTCGCAAAGCCCAACTGCACTCGTTGGGTCACACAGCTCACTGAATATTTAAAAAGAGCTAGCAACAAACTAAGCAGTTGCTAACAGGCTTGGAGCTGGTGATAAAAGATGTTTTATTTGGGACATTAGCCATTTTCTTCTCTCTGTGATACCCAATATTAGAGTCTCACTATGCTTTACACTACTAATACACATCAGTGATTTGGTTTTACAACCTCATTGTCTAAAATTGAAAGTGTGAGTCTGGGGATTGATGTGCAATGCTACTACAAAACACTTGGGGTCAACAGACCTAGCAGTGAACATGTCTCTATGAAGTAAAACAGCAAAACATTGTGAGGAGCAAACTTTGATTTCCTTTTCCTTTGTATTTTGAGGAGGAGGTGATATTACATTTACTAGTTGAAAGTCTTGATCATGTGACTTTATTGGATTTTTTAGCACGATAAATAAAACTATACTGTACTGTACACCCATTCAGTACTTATTGTATTTCTTATTTTAAAAGCTTTGTATCTTGTTCGTATGGGTTAAACATAACGATAGGTAATAAGGTCTGTAAGTTATATAAATTTGTTAATTTAGAGCACGTGGAGACAAACTTTTTCAAACATCCATCTCCTAGTCAGAGTACATTTCTATTTTGCAGTCGTATTTATAATCGTTTCTAAACTAAACTGTCCAGTTTTACTTTCAGAATTGCAATGTGTGTGACATGGTATGTAAAGACATGTGATATGGCCAGAAGGAACTTACCCGACCACCCTGGATAACATTCTATAATATATCATTTAATAAATATATATTTGACTGTGGAGAGATCATCACACCAGCACAATTATTATAATAAAGAACTTCCTCAAGGGCTTCTAGAATAAATCAGGCTCTTCTTTAACATAATGTAAAGGGAAAGAAAACTATTAAGGCCATGGACAAAATGCATTTATTGTTGGTTTAGTTTATTGAAGAAGATAGATACAGAATTTCAGAACTTGAATAATTATTCAGTTTAATGAACCAAAGATCCTGTTGCCATTCATGTCAGTAATGTTTGGAAGGTTGTTATGTCTAAAAATAAAGATCTGAGTATGTTGCTGCATTTTATAATGTTAAATGTAATTTGACTGTATTAAGTTTGATATTTATGGAGCTATCATGCAGCTTTGCAGTCAACATTCTTGTTTATTTAGTTTTGTAAATGACTTACAACATATAAATGATGTGTCTTCTAGTAGGAGCAGAAGGATTCGATAAATAGATTGCAAGGCTCTGTTTGTACTTTGTTTTTTATTCTGCGTTTCTTTGCTCGGCGGGTGACTATGACAGACTAATACATTTCTATGTTCATCGTTTCTATTTATCTTTTTTTAAATCCATATTTATTATAATTTCTAAATAAAACCAGCTTGATCTCCTATCAGAATTACTATGTGTGTGACATGGTATGTAAAGACATGGCCTACTCGACAACCCTGTTACACACTTTATATCATTATATAAATATATATTAGACTGTATACGATTGCACCAGCACAATTATATGATTGATTAGAACATTTTATTTCATGAACACTCAGGAATAACTATAAATAACTGTTCTTATAACATATACATTTAACTTCAGTTATGTTAGTGTTTGGTTCGTATTTTTTGGAGTAGTCTTGTATATAAAAAGTAAAAATCTATGAATGATATCTGATTTACTGCATTGCTTATTCACTGTTATTGAGATTTAAACACACCATATGACCACAAGTATGTGGACGTATGTATCTTTCCAATGCCGACAGTGCAAACAGATATTTATTGTATGTGCTTAATATATTGTTAAATTATAAACAATCATATTTTCAACTATTTACTGTTTTAATATTTAACTGCATTACAATTAAAAGATTGTTTGGCCAAGGTTTGACTGCACAGAATGCACAGAAATAACACTGCCCTAACATGTTTTCTTTGAGAATCAAGTCTTAGTGTAGTTATGCCAGTATACAATTGGCACAGAGAAATGTTCTTTATTTAGAGTAATCTTATTTGAATATATGAAGAGCTAACAAATCTTTGTTGCTGCACACAAAGTATTTAAATTTCAGTTATTCTACTTATTAATATTATAATTAACATTTTTAACCTTTAAATCAGATCACTTATTTTTCACAGCAGTAACTAATTTTGACTTTTGTTATATTAAAAAAAACATCAGATATTTAGCTAAGACATTAAAGTTTAAAATACATTTAATTTATCCTACCTTATATTTTACTCAATATTATGTATGAAGCACCAAGGTCATCAGGAATCAGATTATTATAGTCCCATACTACTACGACCACCACTACTATTATCTTTTACTACTACTACTACAACTACTACTACTACTACTACTACTACTACTACTACTACTACTACTAATACTACTACTACTACTACTACTACTACTACTACTACTACTACCACTACTACCACTACTACTACTACTACTACTACCACCACCATCACCACCATCACCACTACTACTGCTACTATTACTTATATTGCTACTACTACTCCTTATACTTATACAAGTACTGCTACTACTAATTAGTATTGTTCTTTTTCTTATTATTATACAAAAAAAGCATTCTGGTGGCTAGTATGGCACTGGTTGCACACCGAGTTTTAAACTAGGGAGCTCAGAATCTCTCTGCTAGTAGTGAAAAACAATTTACAAGTAATTACACTTTACATTTCTACACATTTTACAGTTGTTTTTTGTATGGGGAGATATGTGTCTAACTTATATTGCAATAAATGTCAATTCCTGTTTCCAGCACCATATCTGCCTCATATCTACAGTTACTGTAGGCAGTGAGAGTCAGTGCACAGTCAGTGGCCTCCCTAACTATATTCACTATGTGTATGTGAGAGAGTATGTCTGCATGTGGCCAGTAAATCAGACTCTATACCAAGTCAAGGCTGGTCTGACAGGGGCATGAGTGACACCTGAGCAAAGGACCTAAAAGGACATCAATAATGAGCGGTGTAGGAGTGCGTCTCGGGGGACGATGCAGCTCTGGCTCTGATTCACTCAGGCTAATAAGGCCTTAAAAGCCACAACTGTCCACACAGTCTATGCCAACCCATCTCCCGTTTTCTTTTTCCAAAGAGCTGTCTGATGCCTTGTGACAGGCCCCGACCTGTCCACAGGACACTACAGCAGCCAGAATTTGTGTTAATGGCAAACAATACAAAATGGTGTATAATGAGATAGTTAACAGAGCTGTGAGCAAATGGTGCATTGTAAATAATATTAACGTCTTAAAATAACACTTTATTTATGTGCTACATCATACATTTACAGAGGATCTTGCAAACTATGGATAAATATTTGAAGAACCATCTTAAATGCATTTTCATGAAATTTTTATTGACACTGTAATATAAGCCACTATCTGCCATAAATCACAAACAACCTTGATCTATCTTTCTCCTCTTGCTTTCTTCTGTCAGTACAGTGTTTACTCTGTACATTGCCTCTACTCACAAAAAGCAATCGTTTCTGACTGGGGCAGCCTTTTCTGTCCCCATACCCAGCCTGCCTCTAATTTTGTTGTCATTCGATGTGCGGTGATCCTGTCATTGATGTGACAGAGCGGGCATTAGGTAAAATCCCAGAGCTGGTGCTCACTTACAGAAGATTTCTCTTCTTGCTATTGACGGTGATTAGATGAAACCTGGGTGGCAACTCTATTACAGGAACTTAAAATAAAAGCACACAATTTAAGTTGAGACACAACACTAATATTACTCCTTACCAGTCCCTTTTCTTGAAATAGAGTTAGAATTAGTTTGTTGGCAATGTGACCTCTATGATTTTGCTTAGATCTATTTCAATCACATTGGGTGAAGTGACTCATAAAGAATTCTGGCACCGATCCATGGGCAGATGTGGGAAGGTTTAGTGGACATGTCTTGTTCTGCAAGGCTGGTAAGAGGATCTGACGTTCAGCTTGTTCATATAGCAGGTTACTGGCATCTTACGACTGATCAATGCCAACATGATGGCTTTGGGAGGCGAATCAAAGGCAAACACCTCCTCATCTGAGGTCACATACTCAAGCTGTTCACAACAGTAACACATTAGAGGTTCTTTGAATATCACTGGAAAACTGGGGCTTCGTTTATTGCTCTAAGTTGGATGCATTGACACTGCACTTATCAGATTAAGACCTTGTTATAACACAGTATGCACATTATAATCACCTCTGTACTGAGTGCTTATATTTTACTATTAAATCTAACCCCTTTGGATATACAGACTTATAAGAATGAAAGATTACAGATAATAAACAATATTTGATTCTGTTGGTTCCAGAAATGGTAATACATGGTCGCAAATCCGATTCTATTATATAATTTGTGTGTTACCTAAGTGGGTAGAATTCAGTTTAGACATTTCAAATGTTATTTTGGCTGGACCTTGTCTATAAGAACAATTTGTCCAAATTGTTGTTTAGGGCATATCACCAGAAATGAAAAATGATGTGTTTTTGCCATTGACTTTCTAATTGTTGCCAAATGCTGCATGCATTCTCAGCTTTCAGAAGACCCATGCCTTGGTCTGTTTGTGAACCCTCAAAATTAAAAAGTACTGTAAACTGTAACTGCGACTAGGCAGTGGTATTCTGACTGATCACTACGAGCAATACTGTTAGGTCTGTCTTAGAGGGCGACTAGGTTTAGACATAAAACTAGATAAATGTTTTCCTTCCCAAAATACCTAGGCTACTCAAATATACAATTATTGGAGCTTTTTGGAACAAAACACCAATTTAAGTGAATATCCCTAAAATACATGCTGTTGCTTCTTTCTAACCCACTTCCACAAATACACTGCGGAACATATATTAAAAATAACCAAAGACCTTATTATCTTGTCTGTAAATTGTGGGTTGTATCTTGGTTAGCAAACGATATGCTGATAATTGCATTTGAGCCGATAATCACATCTTGAAACCTAATTAATATTGATATGGAGTAAACATATAATTAAAAGCACAATGCATGGCTTAAACACATTAGTGTAATGTGCTCATGGCACAGACGCTCGTCACCTGTGTGCGTGGGTCAGTGGCGTGTGTTTGTACCCACCTGAGGATGCAAAAGCTGTATGTTCCACACAATGACCCCCTGAGGGACGCTACACTGGCCCTGGCATTGATAATCCCCCCTCCAGGCTTTTTCTCTGCGGTTACGGACACTGGCTGAGCTAATAAGTGCAAAGTAAAAGGGGGGTTAATGCACAACAAAAACAAGGAAAGGTGAATAACATGTCAGATTAAAAAACAAGTTCTCAATGCAAAAGGTGCATGCTGAGAGAGTCAACGAGGTCTGCAGCAGTGTCAAACCCCAAGACTGGTTAAAGGCTTATTAATGAAAAGTCTGAGAGCTAAGAATGAGAGAGAAAGAGAGACTTGGAAAACAGAGTAAGAGACAGGAAAGGAAAGATTGGGGGGGCTAATGAGGAGTAGAAGATAGCCACTCGTTCAGCTGGTTAGACGCATGAAGGCAAGCCTGTGCTTGCACGTTTCAGGAAAATAGATTGCTGGACCCAGTTGCCCCATTCTAATGACCCTTCTTGTTAGCCTCAGAGAGGAAAAGTCTGATCATTAGAAGTGCAGGTTTGCTCACCTCGACGCTTTCACCCAGCCCAAGTCTTTTACTCTCATAAATGAACCACATCCTGGATTCACATACAGAATTTATCACTGAGATCCACTCTCAGTCTAATCCGGCTTTAAAATGAAATAATAATAATATTTCTTCTCACATTTGACAAAAACTATTGTCTTTTAGAAAAAGCATACACAAGAGCAGTGATGCTGAACACAGACGATTTCAAGATGCCAGAACAAAACATCAACGTAAAAAAAAAATCTTTACTTGGAATGTAATAATGACTTTGCTTGCATATTATAATGTTAATGTTTCACACCATCAATTTATTATTATTATTATTGTTGTAATGTTATTGTAGTAGTAGTAGTCATAGTTGTAGTAGTAGTACACTAATAATAATCATCATCATAAAAGTATTGCTGTTATTATTATTATTATTATTATTATTATTATTATTATGATCGTCATTATTATTATTTTTACTACAGTGATAAATTTGATAAATTTGAATTTTAGACAAACAATAAGGGCTGAATTCGTTTCTATTTATCTATATTTTAAAGTGCAAGTGGAGCACTCTCATTCATAACTTGAAGTAACCTTTCACATCAAATTTTTATGCCTTGGGACTAAACAGACAATTATTTCACGCTTCACCACAAACTCAAGAGGTAAAACATATATTTAAAGATTAATCTTCGTTTTTAAGCATAAATGAAATGGTAAATAGTAAATACAAATGTAAAAATATCCACACGATTCGTGAACAAATCAAAAGATTTTATTATAATAATTGTGTTGGTCATTATTAACTGGTAATGACTTGTCTTTAATGGTGAACAGTAGAACCCCTGCGTTAATATTGGTTACCTGTAATGTTGAGGAACAATTTTGATGACATCAGAAATTGTCATACATTTTAATATTTTGTCACGTTGCATAAACAAAGGATGCGCATTGGTTGTACGAAATAATGCAAATTAAACTGGTTTGTCTTTGCTAGTATAAATAGCCAAAAAAATACGATTTACAGATTATATTGTGCATTTTAATATTGCACTATTATTCACGTCACATTTGTGATAACGTAAATTCGTGCAATACAAATACTGCTTTAATAACGATCATATTTCATAATGATTGCTGTTATGGTATAGTCATAATAAACTATATCGAAGTGCTTATAAATATGTTTAAAGCATAGTTTACTGCAATAAAGTTTAGCTTAAAAATAACTAATTAAATTTGTCAATAATGCATTCTGAACCGGTCGTTTTAATACCTATAGTGTGTGATACGCCAAAATACGCCACGTGAGTGGAAACATGTATCGTGGATACTATTCTTTAGTATTTGGTGTATTTGGGCTTTATAAAACTATTGTCTTGTGTAGTAGCTAAAATTACACCAGTCCCAGTTTTCACAAGTTTCAGCGTACAAACATCACTGGCCACAAAAAGCGAATACACTGTGGCGTGAAGGGCCTGCTTGATTATCCTAATTAAGTTCTGTCTAATTAAATTACTGTCACGTGTTAACCAATAGCAAAAGTCGATTCATTAACGATGCAGGCGGCAGAAGTGAAAAGCGAAAACCCTTACGATTGCAAAGGTAGTGTCAACGGGCTGATTTGCTTTCTTGCGCAAAGTAGCTCCGACTGCGGGAAGGGCGTTTTTTTTTTATTATTTTTTTCTCTTCCTCTCGGGTTAACTTTGCGAGGCGTTAAGCCTGTGGTCTCACGTCGTCCGCGTTAATTGCTGCTTGTCGTCGTGGAGAGCTATGCAGCTAGAACACTGCATCTCACCAGCTCTCGCTCTCTCCAAGAAATGTCTGGGTGTGGGCAGTGGCTACCCAAACTCTGAGAGCTCTGATCTCGCCTTACACGGCCACCCTATTACATCTGTTCGTGACAACCTGGAGAGAAGTTCACCACTGAAAAAAAACTCCGTTGGGATGACGAATCAGTCAGAGGCGGACAATTTCTCCGACTCCAAGGACTCGTCTGGAGACGTGCAGAGAGGCAAACTCTCTCCGACGCTCGACGGAGTAGCTGACATTCGTCACAACTTCGATGGATCTGCTGGAGAAAGGTATCTCCTGTCGCAGTCCAGCCAAGCTCAGCCGCTCTCCGCCAGCCCCGCTGCCATGTTTCCATACCCGAGCCAGCACGCCCCGGCGCACCCGGCATTTTCAATCGGAAGTCCGAGTCGCTATATGGCGCATCACCCGGTTATAACGAACGGAGCGTACAACAGTTTGCTGAGTAACACTTCTCCACAGGGTTACCCCAGCGCCGGCTATCCGTATGCACAGCAGTACGGCCACGCGTACCAGGGAGCCGCTTTCTACCAGTTTAGCTCCGCACAGGCCGGACTGCTACCAGGCAAAGCGCAGATCTACCTGTGCAACAGGGCACTGTGGCTCAAGTTTCACCGCCATCAGACTGAGATGATTATTACCAAGCAAGGACGGTGGGTACTTTTCAACGGAATTTATCGAATTACAAAAAGTGTATTATTATTATTATTATTATTATTATTATTATTATTATTATTATTATTATTATTATTATTATTGCTATTAGACGTAATCATAATAATATAGTGGATAAGTGTTAGTATTGTATTATGTACATTTTACCCAATTTAAAGCTATCTGTTCTTTGTGTTAAATAATGCATTTATTATGTTTTTATTTATTGTACTATTATTAGTAATAATATCATAATAATTATAACAATATTACTATTACTATAATCTTGTCTGCTTATATGCCTATTATCATATTCACCATGTTTATTGCATTACTTTCAGTTTTAAGCAATAAGAACATTTTGTTCCATCCTGCTATATTACATTTTGTAACGTTTTACTGTGTTTATTTTCGTTATTTATAAATTCATATATTTTTAGTTTAGTTGTATTGTAATATATACAATATTACAAGTATTATTATTTTTGCTATTATTACGATTATGATTCATATTTGTGGTTCTTGTTTTGGTTTCTTTTTTTTACTTTAGGCGAATGTTCCCGTTTTTAAGTTTTAACATATCTGGCTTGGACCCGACGACCCACTACAATATTTTTGTGGATGTGATTCTCGCGGATGCAAACCACTGGCGCTTTCAGGGGGGCAAATGGGTTCCTTGTGGAAAAGCCGACACCAATGTAACAGGTATGATCGTTTGCAGTCGATTAAAAAGCTTGTTAAAGATTCAGCAAATGTATGTTGCGGCATAAAATAAGTTTAAATATTTCAGTAACATAAGCAAAATTTTTGGAACAGGAAACAGAGTGTACATGCATCCGGATTCACCAAACACGGGTGCGCATTGGATGCGCCAAGAGATTTCTTTTGGAAAGCTGAAATTAACAAACAATAAAGGAGCATCAAACAACACCGGACAGGTCAGTAAATTAAATAGCATTTATAGACTGTGGCTGTAATGTTGACCGTCTTAAATAAGCACCTCAATAACATTTACATATGTAATATTTTGTGGTATATATACCACAAATATATACCACACATATATACACAGTATTTTATGGTAATATATGCAATATTATTCATATATATATGTAGTGTTTGTCTATAAAATAAACGTTTTTTGTAAGAGTTTGAATTTGAAACTGATTTATTTGGGGTTGGATTGCAGATGGTGGTGCTCCAGTCTCTGCATAAATACCAGCCACGACTACATGTGGTTCAGGTGAATGAAGACGGAACCGAGGACACCAGCCAACCGGGACGAGTTCAGACCTTCACCTTTCCTGAGACCCAGTTCATCGCAGTCACAGCCTATCAAAACACCGATGTAAGAAATCCAGCAGCCTTCTGACATCTTAATAGACGATGTTTAACACAAACCCTTTCATTTTACAAATAAAAAATGTTTTCGTTTTAAACTGGAAAAAAATGTTAAAAGGTATAACTTTAAAATATAAACATATCAACAACCTTATGTATATTGTGGGTAATTGGATAAATATTTCACGTAAAAATTATACAATAAAGCTTTTATCTAAAATTGCGTTTAATTAATTTTTTTTAAGAATAAAGATCAAATTTTAAAGGCAAATTAATGAGATTTTAGAAGCTAATTATTTTACAATCAAAAGGCTTGAAAACTTTTTGACGTTGAAATGAGTTGTTTTTATTATTGATTTCCTTCCTATTCTATTCTACAGATCACACAGCTTAAAATCGACCACAATCCATTTGCAAAAGGATTCCGGGACAATTATGACACGTAAGATGTTTTTTATTTATTTGTTTATGTTTTATAAAATGAGTATACAGAGGAGATAGTCCATAATAGCACGTTCAAATATAAATTTTTCTACGCAAAATAATATTCTATTTATAGCTAGCAATACAACTAAAAACAGCTGTATATATTATTATTATCATCATCATCATCATCATCATCATCATCATCATCATCATCATCATCATCATCATCATCATCAAAATAGCAATTCTCTTGATATTGTTAAAACAAGTGTCTCACTCTCAATGATCTTGCTTCTATGTTACGGAGTGACTGGAAATATTATGTATTAATGTAAAAATGAAATATATAATATACAGTATATTTAATATATTATGTATTTAATTTACATAAATGCACATATTTAAAGATTGAGAATAGTGATGTGAAGCAGATTACGTGTTTGCATAATACTTGCATATTTAAGTACATATTTAAACATGCAATATTCTTATAATTGACACCAAGTGGCACACTGTGTCTGACATATATTGCAGGGTGTACACAGGATGTGACATTGACCGTTTGACTCCGTCTCCCGGTGACTCTCCGCGTTCTCAGCTCATGTCGGGTGCGCGTTACGCCGCGATGCCGAGCTCCTTTCTGCAGGACCAGTTCGTCAGCTCGTATGCCAAGTCCCGCTTTCACCCTGGCGTCGGGGGCGCTCCTGGCACGGACCGTGGCGTCCCGCTCGGCAACAGCTTGCTCTCGCCGCAGCAAACCGACGAGACCGCGGTGGGCTCCCCGCAGCGCTGGTTTGTCACCCCGGCCAACAACCGACTGGACTTCGCCGCCTCGGCGTACGACGCTGCCGCGGCGGCCGATCTAGCGGGCAACGCGGCCACGCTGCTCTCCTACGCGGCGGCCGGTGTCAAGACCCTCCCGCTGCCCGCGGCCGGCTGCTCCAACCGAGCCTTGAGTTATTACGGAGATGCCACTGCATGGGGAGCCCGCACGCCGCCTCAGTACTGCGGGAAATCCGGCACAGTCCTTCCCTGCTGGCCCTCTAACTCAGTCCCCGGCCGAACCGCGGCTACTGGTTACCTGGTCGGGCTGGATGAGGGTGACCCCGCAGCGCCCGACAGATCCCCGCTAGGCACCACCGAGGACACCAAACCCAAAGACCTGTCCGAGTCCAGCTGGATAGAAACACCCTCCTCAATCAAATCGATCGACTCGAGCGATTCGGGTATTTTCGAACAGGCCAAGCGGAGGAGGATCTCTCCATCTGCCACACCGGTTTCAGAAACAGCATCACCATTAAAATCCGAGTTGCTGACGCCCAGGGAGTGTGAGAAGAACTGCCCCAAGGACCTTGGCTACTACAGCTTCTACTCACACAGTTAGAGAGTCGAGCTCATGCACAGAGAGTAGTGCACAGGGTAAATATTGGTAAAGTGGGACATCTTTGAAAAACGTCCTTGCTCCAAATGGCAAATATAAAGTTAGCATTTCCTATAATGGGCTACCCAAAAGCAAAATTAAGAAATAAATATTTAGATAAGGCTCTGCTGAAAACACTAGATGACATAAGGGAAACAATTGTCAATGTGGGACATATGGACATTATATTTATTGTTTACTATTGTTTTATTTATTTTTCCATTATAAATTCATATTTGTCAATTAATTAATTATATTATTTTTGAATATCGTTTCTAACATGCATAAGAAAAGAAGACAACAACAACAACAACAACAACATTACATTACTTCCACCCCTACTACTACTACTACTACTACTACTACTACTACTACTACTACTACTACTACTACTACTACTACTACTAATAATAATAATAATAATAATAATAATAGCTACTTATTAAACTTAAATTAGAGTTATATTATATTTACTATAATATTTAGACGTGAAGTCTGCATCAACTCTAAATGCTATAGATTTCTTATCTTCCTTTCTGATTTGTTAATGTTTAGCAATCAATGAAATAATTATTGATCGATCTAAATTCATAACATTATTTATATGGAATAAAATATTCACCAGTCTACAAAAGTGACATCCACGATTTTTTGTAATGCCCTTTATCACTGTGGAACACTGCATACTAGAACAAATTGGATAAATAATAATGTATGCACTATGTGAAACATGAATTACCCTGGATGGTGTTGTTTTTAGTTCTGTTTGATAGTGCTATGTCTTTTGTATATACCTTTTTATTTACATATACAACACATCGCCAGCTTGACTCAAGCATGAGGATACTTAAATAATACATAAAAATAATACATAATTATGATCATGAAATTTTAGATTTCCACTTTACCATTACTTTACCAATATTCACTCACTTACATATTCGATCTATTTATTATTTATTTTAGTACTTATGTATTTAATATTGCGTTTATTTATTTATATGTTTGGATAGATCTGTTTTATTTTGAATCAACTAACATTTAAAATGTTTTCTTTATTTACACCGTGCACTGTAACTATTATTGTAAATAGTTGTGTAGACATCTGTGATTTCTCATTAACTGTTGATGTACATTATGTATAAGTACAGAATTATTAGATGCGATGGTAAAATGTTTGAGAGCAAACCAGTGGTGATCTTACAGGAGAAAACTGACCCTTGGAGCTCCAGAACTTTCGTAGTTAGGGACCAAATTGAGTTGTATCGCATAGCTCGTTATTGCTGTTGTTTGAAAACACAATATAGCCTATTTGTCGGTAGTTTCGTTGTTGCTCTCCACATTACATCGTTTTGTATTTTGTTGTAATGCTGTTTGCAGGCCGTTCATAAGGAATAAAAAACGTAACTATTTATATAATATTTAAATCACTGGTATACCAAGGAAATACATTAAATTATTTGTACAGAGCAGTCATCATTCTGTATACGCGTCCTATTTTCACCGTGTGTTTTGTGATAAATGAGACATCTTTGATAAATGTCTTCCATAATAAGTCGGGCAAAAAGAAAAAGTGTGCTTTACATATTAACAATAAACAAGAAGGTGATAAACAATAAACCAAATTATGTGTAACAGAATCCAAATTTCTAAACAATTCAAATTCTCGTTTCCTAACGTTGGAACAAACAAGCATTTCTCCCTTTATATCACACACGAACTACGACCCTGACCAGGATTAGGCAGTTACTGAAAATAAATAAACTACAATTATGCTTTAAATTAGATGTTACAACATTTAGAGTAATTCAAACAACTAATAATTTAATGGCGAATATCTTTAATTAAAACGCCCGTTGTACTATTGCAGCTGGACACACACACACACACACACACACACACACACACACACACACACACACACACACACACACACACACACACA
>JAOTRQ010000031.1:3292880-3310323 GCA_028565875.1 Hoplisoma paleatum
CCATTATAACCAGTACCAGTACGTAATACTCCATTATAACCAGTAGCAGTACATGTTATACTCCATTATAACCAGTACCAGTACATGTTATACTCCATTATAACCAGTACCAGTACGTAATACTCCATTATAACCAGTAGCAGTACATGTTATACTCCATTATAACCAGTAGTAGTACATGTTATACTCCATTATAACCAGTAGCAGTACATGTTATACTCCATTATAACCAGTAGCAGTACATGTTATACTCCATTATAACCAGTAACAGTATGTTATACTCCATTAGAACCTGGACCAGTACATTATACATAGTTACAACCAGTATATAAACAAAGCACCATTATAACCAGTATATGTACTACAGTCCATTATAACACCTTCTTATAAGCAGTATCAGTGATAAACTGAGCTTTATCCAGCCTGTGTTGTTATTAACACACTGCCAGCGTCTCTAACGGTATGAACAGAGCGAGTGTTGTGTGTGTGTGTGTGTGTGTGTGTTTGTATCACTACTGATGTCATCAGTCACTCAGGGGAACTATGACGACAGAGATCCTTCTGCAGACCCCGAACATGAATCCCAGCAGGTCCCGGCACACAGTAATTATCCTCAACATCCGTCAGGGGGGGAACAAAGCCGTCAAGGTCTGTTTAAGAACAATCAGAGGGCCTAATTGAATATGCCAAGGTGTGATGGATGGAGGTGAGCGGGTGCCACGGTAACCCGCGGGAGGAAGCAGAGACGAGGTGACACTCGCCCATCGCTCCCAGATGATGCTTCAGGACTCGAGGCATCACAACTGACAAATATTAACAGTTACACTGTCAGCATCAGCACCAGAGCTGCAGGGGGCGCTACTGCAACCCACATTATACAGCACGGATCATAGATAGCACACACCAACCAAGATGAACATTACTACACTGACAGCTGAGAGGGTGACTGGTATAATTGGGTGGTGGTGGGGGGTATTTGGGTACTTTGTTGGGTACTTCACTGGGTACCTCGTTGACTTGTTAGGTACTTTTTGTACTTGGGTGCTATGTTTCTTACTCTGAGGGGTATTTGGCTACTTTACTTTACTTTGTTGAGTGTTTGGGTAAGTTAGGGGGTATTTGGGTACTTACTTCAGTACTGTTTTGGGTACTTTGTTTGGTGTTTGTTTATTGACTTATGTCATATGATTATTTTAGTACTTTGTTGAGTATTTGGGTGAATTGATGAGTATTTGGGAACTTTAACCTTTGTGGACTTTTTGGGTTACATTTTGGGTACATTTTGGGGTATTTGGGGCACTTTGGTGGGCACTTTTATACTTCTACTTGTGTTCAGTACTGTGAAGAATATCTGGGTAATTTGTTGTGTACTTTGTTGAGTATACGGGCAATTTGTTGGGGTATTTGGGTACTTTGTTGAGTATACGGGCAATTTGTTGTGGTATTTGGGTACTTTGTTGAGTATGTGGGTAATTTGTTGGGGTATTTGGGCACTTTGTTGGGTATATGGGTAATTTGTTGGGGTATTTGGGTACTTTATTTGGTATGTTGACGGCTATTTGTTTACTTTGTTATTTTTGTATTTAATGCAGAACTATAATGATTATTTTGTTCAGTACTCTGTTGGGTATTTAAGGTATTTGTATTTAATGGGTATTTAATGTATTGTAGAGGGGTATTTGGGTATTCTATTAGCTACTTTAGTACTTTGTGGGTTACTTTTGTGTACTTGTGTATTTTCTGATCATGTGCTTCACAAAATTTTAATTCTTTTTTTCTGAATAAAATGTTCGTGCCCCTGTTAGACGTTATCCCCCCCCCCCCCCCCCGAAGTCCCTCGAACCCCTGTAGTAAACAAGGTTTGGTTTATTATAATAATAAACGATATATTTCCACGTGTGTGTGTGTGTGTGTTGAATGATTTGTTAGAGAAAGTCGTACATTATGTACGGTGACACTCGTCCTCGTTATGGTTTTATAAACGACACCCAGGAGTCGGTGCTCGGCTCGGGTTCAAACGGGGCGGCTGAGTGATTAGTGACTTGTTTACTCCTCTGTTGTGCCCTCTCATGCCAACGACTCATTAGAACGTCTCTCTTGTGCCAGCACGAGTGGGCACAGAGACCTGCACCACGACACACGGAGCTTTTCTCCATCTGCCCGGAGACTCGCGAGTGGATGTTGGGAAGCTTTTAGATCAGAAACGTCTCTTTTGTTTGAGATCTTCTCTTTTTTCTCTCTGCGGCGGCCTCGGGTTCAAACACCGACTCACGACGAAGCACAGAGCCGCAATTACACGAACCAAAACACCCGGGGGGGAGGCGGGGGAGGTTGTTGGGGGTTAGTTGAGGCGAGAGAGGCATTTCCAAAATGTCTCGGCGAATGTGAAAGAGTCAGACGGGTCGCGATTCTTAAACGGCTGATTTTTCTTTTTATTTACAGACAAAAGACAAACACAAAAGCTACAAGAGATGAAAATACGAAGCTTTTTATTTATAATAGTTCTAATAGTGCAGAATATTAAATAACTATAATTAAATTTAAATTATAATAATAATGGTAAGTAAAAAGAATGAGTATAGTACACAATAGTCAATAATAATAATAATAATAATAATAGTAGATAATAGTCATTAATAATAATAATAGTATTAGATAATAGTCAATAATAATAATAATAATAATAATAATAGTATTAGATAATAGTAATTAATAATAATAATAATAATAATAGTCATTAATAATAATAATAATAATAATAGTATTAGATAATAGTCATTAATAATAATAATAATAATAATAATAATAATAATAATAATAATAAAAATAATAATTGTAGCTAATAAGCATTAATAATAATGATAATAAGAATAGTAGCTAATACTAATTAAGTAAATAATATTAATAATTGCAGTAGTAACATATATATCAGTAAATAATCAGTAATCAATACTACTTATAATTTAAAGCTTAATAATATTATTTATGTTATTAAAATTTTGTATTATGTTTTTATATTAAACATATAATTGTTGTTATTACTGTTAAACACAATGTGTGTGTTTTGGCTCCATGAGCCCATTTTACTTCTGCTCGAAAGATATTTTTCATGGATTTCTGGGGGATACTTGATATTTTTTAGGAGCACAGAGAATTTATGAAGCCTGAGGCCTTTCACAGCTTTGCCGATTCTCTCACTTCTTGCGAGAGGTGCTGAGGCAACTTTTCTGTACACATAATGACATGCAAATGCTCGTTCGATAGCTATTCTGGCATTTAATTATCACGTTGCTATGACAACAAAGCAATCTTGTTACTACTGAGTGCTACGATTTTATATTTTGATTTGCATGAACTGCATTTTTAATGTGAAATGCCTTTCAGACCTCGTTCCTGTTTAGCACGCATAGGTTTAGTAAAGAGGACATTTTTAATCAGTGCTGTAGAACAGAATGGTCTTTAAAGTTCAAACATTCATCTTGATCCTCAGCAAGCCTGTGATATCGCGCCCTAGAGATTTGGAGTATTATCACTTGTGTTAATTCAGAAACACCGATAGTTAGTTTGGGAGGCAATCTAAAATGTTTGATGTTATTTGCAGGTTTTCCATGATGTTGCTTATAAAGCAAAAGACCGCAATGACCTGATTGCTGGAATCGATGAATTTCTTGACCAAGTTACTGTTCTGCCTCCTGGAGAATGGGATCCCTCTATTAGAATTGAGCCACCAAAAAATGTCCCCTCTCAGGTAATGGTACAGTATTGTTGGACCAGTCTTATATAAATAAAAGAAGAAGCTTGGTATTCAGCATTCATACTTCACTAAAACGGGTGACATTCTTCCAAAACACACACACTCTATCTAAATGTAAACACTTTAACTTATTTATTTAAACATCTGTAAACATAGGAAACTGGACGAACCTTTAGACGATGTTTTTTATAAACTATGGACACCTTTAATAATTATAAAGAGCTCTCTCTCTCTCTCTCTCTCTCTCTCTCTCTCTCTCTCTCTCCCTCTGTGTGTGTGTGTGTGTGTGTGTGTGTGTATGTGTGTGTGCGTGAAACAGGAGAAGAGAAAAATCCCTGCTGTCCCCAATGGAGAGCTGGCAGAGACTGAGGAACATGGGGGGCATGGAGGCCCTGAGCTACAGCGCACCGGGAGGTCGGTATGGCCAGAGTGTCTTCTTGTGTTAAGATGTCAGTGTGTGTGTGTGTGTGTGTGTGTGTGTGTGTATACAAAGCAAATGAGTGGGCATTTGAGTGTAGTTAATCGAGTCAGCAGCATTCAAAAGAAAAAGCAATGTAATGAACAGTCAGTATGAGCAATTTACAATATAAACAAAAGCCGTGGCATTGAAATCCATTTTCACAACTTTTTGATGAACTGGACGGACGCCACAGCTGACATTTGGTGACAGACACTCTCCCCCACGAGTGACAGTTTTCACAACTCACCACAACTTTCTCTCCTCATAACAACAGCCCCTTCTGTTCTTGAAACCTTTTTCTCATAATTTTGTGAAAATCACATATTTAGCGAAACCCCATTTCATCCTAGGCTGAAAGATTCCAGGATTAATCAGACAATTCATATGAACATGTCAGCAAGTTTAAATATTTCAGTAGTCTACTACCCTAAACCCTAAGCTGTCTAATGAATTGTCACGTACCGAATTAACCAATAATGTTTCTTACATTCTTAAGGCTATTCGGTGGGCTTATCCTGGATATAAAGCGTAAAGCACCGCATTACCTATCTGATTACACCGACGCCATCAGCCTGCAGTGTGTGGCTTCTTTTCTCTTTCTTTATTGTGCCTGTATGTCTCCAGTCATCACATTTGGAGGTCTGCTGGGCGAGGCCACGGAAGGCAGAGTTGTAAGTATTTTAATTATTTTAAAAAACTATGTTCACAGCTCTAAAAATGATTTTTTTTGCATGTTCTAACACGGTTTCTGTTTTCAGAGTGCGATAGAGTCTTTGTTTGGTGCCTCAATGACTGGGATTGCCTACTCTCTGTTTGCCGGCCAGCCTCTCACTATCCTTGGCAGTACCGGTCCTGTCTTAGTGTTTGAGAAGATTTTATTTAAATTTTGCAAGTAAGGCATCTCTTTTAATCTCTTAAAGAATTAAGTATTACAAGATTACATATTCTATTCTTTTCAGGAATGGAATTGTGTGTATTTAATTTAATTTATTAACTGAATAATCTAAATCTTCTTTAGTGAATCTTATTTCTACCTTGTATGTATAAAATAAGATCTGAATACAAATTCCTTGAGACCCATAGCTGAAATGAATAGTTTTGTCTTTTCAGGGAGTATGGGCTGTCTTATCTATCGCTGAGGGCTTGCATCGGTCTTTGGACCGCTTTTTTCTGTCTTCTGCTGGTGGCAACAGATGCGAGTTCACTTGTCTGCTACATCACACGTTTTACAGAAGAAGCCTTTGCCTCACTCATCTGTATTATTTTTATTTATGAGGCTTTGGAGAAGCTGATCCATCTCGGTGAGACCTACCCCATCAACATGAACAATAAACTGGAGAAGCTCACCACCTATTCGTAAGTCAGCATGTGTTTTTATGTGTTCTCTTGAGTGACCCAATAGGACATTTTAGTTTTAAATTACATCAGTTTTACATTCTAAAACAATTAAAAAGAGCTCTCAATTACAATAGATAACATAGACGTTTCTCAGAACATAAAGTAGTAAACACTTGTTAATGTGTAATAAAATATTATATGGTATTTGAAGTAAAGACTGTAAATTTGTAGAATGTAAAGAATGTAACAAATACAAGTTTTTCTTTATAGAGACTTGACTGCAAATAGATGCATCATTGAATATGGCGAAAACATTATTTTTTTTATTTCTAATAAATACAGTTGTGCTTGTATTGAGCCAATCAACCCCAGCAATGCCACCCTAGAGTACTGGGAGCAGAACAACATCACAACATCTGAGATCTATTGGGAAGCATTGGAGGTCCAGGTCAGTATTAAACATTAAACCTTAAGTTTATGTAATAAATAATTTATATTAAATGTTATTTCATTATATAAGTTATGCTGTAAAACAGCCTTTGGCTAAAGGTTTTTGCTAAATGCTAAAAATGTCATTATTAACTTGAAATAATGATTGCCTTGGTGTAACTTTGCCAGCTACTGAGTACAACTAGTACATTTCTTATACAATTGCAGCTACTGTCAGACTGAAACAAGTAAAGAAAGTAAATAAGTATAGAATATGTATAACTAATATATTCAGCCTTATGGTTATGGACATCGTAAAGCTGTATTCTAAACTGAAAAATCTGAATCCCAGGTAGAAACAGAACTTAAGCCATAAACCTATGGCTTTAAAAAGTGAAGCAATTTAACTTACATCCTTAAGATCTTATTTATTATAAATATATTATTATTCTCAAGTAGGAGTTTTACATTATAAATTAGCATCTGTATAGAAGTATTCATTTCATTGTAGTGCTTTGAATAGTCATTTTACAAAAACAAATCCATGTGGAAACTTCTTAGTTTCATACACAAATGACATGCTTTAGTAGATGCAGACTAAGCAGTATACGAGATTAAAGACGTTTGCTTGGATTATAATGGATTCGCTATGTTAACAACTAAAAGCAAACTGTTCGGGTTTTCTGCTTTACTGGACAAGATAATAGTAACTATACACATTTACAATCAATGACTTTATTTGAGACTGCATTACACTTGCTATTACACCTGTCATTTGGAACCAGCATTATTGAATATTATACAGACAGAAGGACAGGAACTCACTGGCCACTCTCTGCATGTTAAATGCATTGTGTGTGTGCGTGTGTGTGTGTGTGCGTGTGTGTGTGTGTGTGTGTGTGTGTGTGTGTGTGTTGTAATCTGTCCCCAGGACTGTATAGATAAGAAAGGGGTGTTTGTAGGCTCGGCTTGTGGTCCACATGGTCCCTACATTCCAGATGTGCTTTTCTGGTCTGTGGTGCTCTTCTTCTCTACTGTTGCCATGTCTGCTTTTCTTAAAGAATTTAAGACCAGTCGATATTTTCCTACCAAGGTACATCAATAAATACACTCACTTTTAGTGTTGTCTGCCTGTGTGTTTATTCTGTGCAGTGCCGAGACGTATATTTCACACGTAGGCCTTTATTGGCGTAGTGCCTGAATAAAGCCAGTTCTTAATAACATATTTTGGCTACAGAAAACCATTAATGTCAGGAAGAAATGTGATTTAACGAGCTGTATCACAGATAAGTGATGTAGCCATAATAAAACAACAAATCTACATAGTATCCTCATACAGTGTCAAAAATAAAAAAATAAATGACCAACAATCAACTCAATGAAATTATTTTTTTCTTCTTATATATGTCTGTTAATACTGCTTATAACTATAGCTTTAACATAAAGCAATAGCTTTAGCACAACAGGCACATAAAACAACCAAAAACAGCTTTCAGTGAGGTACTACAACAGAATAACAGAAAGTTCAATGCATACATAAGTTTAATAATAACACAGATTTAACAATTTTTGACCACCATTAATGGTCAAGTACGTCCGGTCATATTTCGGGTTTTATTTCACAGACGGCTTTTAAATTAAGAAAAATCATAGATCTGATCACTGTACACTTTTTGACCATCCTACCAGATGCCTGAAAACAGCGACATAATTGATCACCTCCGGTATTGCTTCAAAATCTGATTGGTTAAAAGTATCAGATTCGCTGGGTTTTATTCTAAGTTACAGATGCTATTATTTACAGATCAAAGCTTTTTTATAGGGCTTGAGGTTGATTTCTTTGACCATGGCAACACATGATAATTGAAATATGATTATGATGTAAAGCACGACCACACAAAAAGAAATGAAAGGGGAACTGAATATTTGGAGTTACTTTAGTATATACTGCAATGAAGCCTGTACTTATTAATTCTCTGTGTGCTGGTGCTCTCTAGTGGCACACCAACAACGAAGAGCCCAACAAGAGCCTAACAACAGACCAAAACGCATGACAAAACTGTGTACACTTTATTTTATATGTACATTTTTATGATCTCATATTTCTGTACATAACTTATTATTAATTTAAAGCATCGAGCAAATTGCAATAAGATTAAGCATTTTTTATTGTCTCATGGGATAGGTCAGAGCAATCATCAGTGATTTTGCTGTGTTTTTTACCATCCTGACCATGGTCTTGGTGGACTACGCTTTAGGCGTTCCCTCTCCCAAACTGCAGGTCCCCAACAAGTTTAAGGTGAGCCTTTCTATATCACACTGAAACCACAGTATGTTATTGAGTTTACTGACAATTTTGTTTTATACCCACAAAGCCAACACGAGATGACAGAGGCTGGTTTATAAACCCATTGGGTCCGAACCCCTGGTGGACATGTATTATTACGTGTATCCCAGCTCTTCTGTGTACCATCCTAATCTTCATGGACCAGCAAATTACTGCCGTCATCATCAACAGAAAGGAGCACAAGCTAAAGGTACAAATAATTGTTTAATTATTGATTTTGACATTTATCTAACCACCAGGTCAACGATTTTTGAATTCCTAAAATGCCATCACGCCATCATGCTTGTTTTACCACCGCTTTATCCTATTTAGGGTAACGATTGGACACACACCAGACAAATATGCTAAACACCTGAACAGGTTGCTAATTTGTTTCAGGGTTCAGAGACAAACGATTTAAGTTATCATTATTTACACTAATCAACCTCACTGAATGTTTTCTTAGTGTGGGAGTTGTGTAGCAGTGTAGGCAATTTCCCCCTAAGAATTAAACTTCAAGATTTTTTGCCGTTAGTTGATAGTGTTACCCACTAAGCCACCGGGGCAACTTTCTAGTTGAATGCATGTCTGATTTGTTTTGTGTTTGTTTTGGTTGCAGAAAGGTTGTGGTTACCACCTGGATCTCTTTGTGGTGGGTGTGATGCTGGGCGTGTGTTCACTGATGGGGCTGCCCTGGTTTGTGGCTGCGACCGTGCTCTCCATCAGCCATGTAAACAGCCTGAAGCTGGAGTCTGAAAGCTCGGCCCCGGGAGAACAGCCAAAGTTCCTGGGGATCAGAGAGCAGCGCTTTACTGGCCTGATGATCTTCCTTCTTATGGGATGTTCTGTCTTCATGACTTCTGTCCTCAAGGCAGGTCTTTCACTGTGTCTCTGTTGGCTTTTATTGTTATTCTAATGGAATGTGATACATGAGATAGAACAAAATTCTGAAAGTCCCAGTTACACCCAAGAGTACAAGTAAGAATTATTAAGTAGAAGTAAGTTTGGTATGAATATTATTAAGCTACTAATAAAATCAAACAACACTAATAGATTTTTTAAGTGATCAAGTTTGTGCAATAAAAAGGGAGCAACAATCAGGTCACAGTTACGACTAGCAGCAATGGGATAAACTATTTTTCATTGTTACATTTGTGGCCAAACTATCTATTGTTTTAAGTTCTATTCAGCTATACCTTGTACACTGAGAGTGTGTAAATCCAGGCTCATTATCAGAGTCAAGATCCCACTGGGAGCTTGTGAAGCCACTTCATTTCTGTGTGATGCCATTTTAAACTATAGTTGCCTTTCTAAATATTGCTCTAAAATGTCCCTCATATGTTGTTCATATGTATTCACTTGTAAGTCCTGAGATTATCCCACGATTCAACGTGGATTTTACTATTAACATTACACGTACAGTATGTCAACAGTAAAATAGATCTCAATTTTTTAGTGTTAATATTTATTAATACTGTTATTAAAGTTATTGTATCAGTGAGAAGACTTCACTAAAAGGTGTTAGGTAAAGGTGTTACCAGAAAAAAAGTTTAGTTTCATTTTCATTTACACTTTTTTACAGACAGACATACTTTTTAACCTGTTGCTTTAAAACAATTTTATAGCAGTTTTTAATTACCGTAGCTAAAAGGTCACTTCCTGGCTTGCAAGTAAAATATGCTATATTTAATCATTATTTTCTGCTTGTTCTTCAGTTTATTCCGATGCCGGTGCTGTATGGTGTGTTTCTTTATATGGGAGCATCATCATTACGAGGGATACAGGTACATGAAGACATTTCCGTTATGATCCAATGATTATGATCATTTTAAAGAAATGTAATTTGCTTTGTTTTAGTTTTTCGATAGGCTGAGGCTGTTTGGGATGCCAGCAAAGCACCAGCCAGACTTTATCTACCTGCGCCATGTTCCTCTGAGGAAGGTCCATCTGTTCACCATAGTTCAGCTTAGCTGCCTGATCCTGCTCTGGGTCATCAAAACCTCCCGCGCTGCCATCGTCTTTCCCATGATGGTACCATCCTGTCTACCTACCTAAACTGAATAGAACAACTGCATAGTCCAACTGCATGCTTGTAGTTGGGAATGACTTCTATTCATTTCGTTTTAAATTAACATGATTAAATCTACCAGCCTAAAGTCTCCTGGATTTTACATGGAAAGTTCACAAGTTTGGGATTTCATGCTAATGAACTGGCATTTTACATTTTCTACTTATTTAAGCATTATCTTTCTTTTTCTTTGAATTTAAGGTAGTCATTTGTTCGAGATCCATGATTTTGATTTCTGCTGATGTGCTTTGATTTGCTAACCGGGGTCCTTACAAAGGATTTGACAAACTCACTCACTTAAGGGTTATTTATACTACTGGCAACGGCCTCAACACAGTTGTTTTTCTTTTACAGTTCTACATTGAGGTCACAACAAAGTAGTTCACTGCCACAACTCTCGTTGTGGGTTGATTTGACACAGAAGTATTAAATCTGCTCTTAATCTGATCTTTTAGCTGAAATAGTGTCTTATGCGTGCACTACCAGTTATGCCCACTAGACGGAGCTCTGCTGACCAAGAGCAGAACTGAGATTCAAACCAAGGGGCTCTCACATTCTTTTACAAATAATTTGTTCTTAGGACTAATACAATGAATTTTGGGTTGGGCAGTTTGTTTCAGGCGATTTTAAAATGTTAATTGTTTTTAATTTAATTTTTAAAAAATAAACACTAAAATTTCTCTAATCAACTTTACAATTTTTGTTTCAGTCATTAACTCAAATTTTAAAAATATTTTTCAGTTAAGCTTTGATTTTGTTCCCCATTGACTTTCACACCCACAGAACCTACAGATCCACAACCTGCAGTTTGTCTAGACAGCTTTCAGTTACACACAATCACTCACCAGCCATGTAGTTTTTTCTAAAAGTTTGAGATGTTAATACCGTTCCAACTCTATATAATCTGACTCATTGATGACACCGCGGTGTGGGTACAGCATTCGAGTACACACACCCATTGGCCACGTTCCCTTTTTGGTCATATTCGGTTCCATGCATTTTTTTAAAGTTTGAGATATTCATGCCAGTGCAACTACAAATCAATGACACTACAATATTTATACAGTACATTTTACAGCATTTGGTTACTGTGGCTACACCTATATAACCAGACTTACAATTTCTTCACAAAATGCACCTCAAATATGCATTTCATTTGTATTTGTAATAATTTTTTTTAAAGGTCATTTTAAAATGTGTCCAGTTACATTCAGTTTGTTGTCAAGGGGTCTTAAAGGTTGCAAGTTTTGAGTTCCATTAAATGTTTGACTGTGTGCAGGTTCTTGCTCTGGTGTTCATTCGAAAGCTGTTGG
Source organism: Hoplisoma paleatum (assembly GCA_028565875.1). NCBI lineage: Eukaryota > Metazoa > Chordata > Actinopteri > Siluriformes > Callichthyidae > Hoplisoma > Hoplisoma paleatum. The sequence goes on from JAOTRQ010000031.1 coordinate 3,304,569, forward strand.
ACTTTTTCTTTACAAAGCGAGAACTGAGTTGGCTGGATGATCTTATGCCTGAAAGTAAGAAAAAGAAACTGGAGGATGCAGAGAACGAGGTGAGCTCATGTCAGTGTTAATTAGTTTGACGTTAGCAATCTAATTTAGTAAATGTGCACTGAGATTTCAAGTTGAACGTACTGCACCGAACAGGAAGCCAAAAGTTCAAAAGGTGGCCGAAGTTCTTCCTGGCAAGATTGCAATAAAATGTCCGTCTCTCTCTATTGCTGTCTTTCACTCTGTCTCTCATTTCCTTTCTTTCTGCCAGGAGGAGCAGAGCATTCTGGCAGAGGAAGAGGGAGTAGTACAAATGCCATTGGAGGGACATTACAAGTGCGTGCCAATATCACCGATGAATCAGACAAATATAGCTGCAGAGAGCACAGCCTCATCATTTACAATTTTTAGATGTTAGTGCCGTTTGTGGAATTTCTCATTACTGATTTTGCAGGGATGATCCTTCTGCTGTGAATATTACAGATGAGATGTCTAAAGCCTCTTTTGGAAGCACTTGGAAGGCTGTCAGCTCTGACGTATCCAAAAAGTGATCCAGTTAAAAAGGTTTGATTTTCGAACTTAATGTTTAATTAACTACTTTTAACTAGTTTTAACACTTTCAATGAAAATCTTTTAAAGCTAACAAATCGCACACATTTTTATCCAGACAAATAAGGTAACTGTATTACACTCACAAAATGGCCTGGTAGTTAGAGAACTGTGCTTGTGATCAGAAGGTTGCCGGTTTGATTTAGAGAGTCGACAAGTCCCGACTGAAGTGCATTTGAGCAAGGCACCAAACCCATAACTGCTCCCCAGGCGCTGTGGCTTGGGCTGCTCACCTTGCTGGGCATGTGTGCTCACTGCTAGTGTGTGTTCACTAGTGTGAGTTATACTACAGGTTATATGAAAAACGTTTTCTGGACTCGAGCAGTAATTAATGTTGGTTTTCTTCTTTTATACAGTTTTTCTGATAGTTTACACAAAGCTGGAAGGATCGGTGAAAGTAAAGAACATTGAAAGAACATCCAGAACGTTTCTGAGCTGAAATTTCTGTAGTTTGTCTTACATACAAAACACTGATGCTGATATGATGTGCCACATGTCTTTACTCCTGCGTGTCACGTCTTGTGTGTTTGTTTCTGCTTTATCATTTAAAAACCTTCTCTCTCTCTCTCTCCCTCTCTTTCTGTGTGTGTTTGTGTGTGTGTGTGTGTGTGTGTGTGTCTGCAAATTTGCCCACCAGCCAACTTTTACTATCTAATGTTCATTTTCTATTATAATATAAAATAAAATATAAAAGCATACCAGCGGATGAGCGCCTAAAAGGATGCATGTGCTCCAAAATTTATTTAAATAATATCATCAGTATTTTTCTGTCTATTCTGTATTTGGGGAAAACGCTGGATGATGTTATCTATGCCATATTTAGTGAGTTTTATAGTAGTAATTGAGTTTTATTTACTCACTGAACAAACATTAAAATACTTTATATATAAAAAGTATGCTAACATACACTTTAGTCCATTTCGATCCATGCAATAAACACTCATGGTACCATTGGTACTGTATCAACACACAATTTATTACCACTGTTCAATTTGTACCAGGTGTTTTCAATTCTATATCTATATTTCTAATTGGTTTCTATAATCATTTAATATACAGAATTATATCATAAGTGTTTTTATTACATTTAAGTGGTGTTAAATTATTTTAAAGATAAAGTTGCTTAAAATATAACTGAGAATGCATATACAATTAGGCTTCTGTGTTTTAATTTTGTAGGTTGTCTCAGCTTTGATACGTGTTCTATTGTTCTATTAGCAATCTAAAGCTTTATTGCCCATCTACAAAAAAGATTCATGTCTTATTCTATAAGATTAAGTAACCGAAATGTTAATGCAATAGTAACCTAGAATGGCAAGTAATATGCATATAAATAATTCTTTTTTTAAAGGATTCTATAGCTTTGCTTTGTAAATTAATTGTGTTTTTCTTTCCTGTTTTTCTTAAAAGTTGAAAAATTAATCAAAATGTTTTGTGCTTTGGCGTGTTTTGGTTCTAGAAAATATTGATTAAAGAAGGTTTTGGAAAGCCTGTAAACTGTAGATTTATTTTATGTTTTAATTAGATATTTGTTCCTTTAGTTATAACTGACACTTATGAACATGACACTTTGCAAATCAATGTAACACTTTATGTTTATTCATGTGTCTAATAAATAAAACTACATGACCTCTGGATCCTCCCGACACACTCCTGAATATGTGTACTGTAGTTTATTTTTATTACTTTACTTTCAACCAATTTGTGCACAGCCTAGACTAAGCTTCTAGCGCATGGGTTTGTCTTCTGAAGATGTTTTAGTGATGTAAATGTGTGGTGTTCTGCAGTAAACCTGTACTGACTAGTAAAGAGAGTGTAAAGTAATAAATGAATAAATGTAAGAGTGAGGGTTATAATCAGGATGTAAAAAACACAACACGGTGTATCTTCATTATTGTGGCTGGATGCTGGAGAGATAATAAAAATGTACATATTTTACAATCTACACGTTTATAGTTAATAGGACTTAATAGAAGGTTGCTGGTTCAAGTATCATAAATGTGTAACAGTGGGAACTGTGCCACATCTGATTAAACTCTAAACATTCAGAAGATTAAACTGAAGATACATACAGAGTAAATATTTAATAAAAATTAAAATATTTAATGAACGATGGATGATTTTTTTGTTTTACATTGACTTTTACTTTAGCTTCATGACCCTGTTCTATGAAGATAAAGCATTGCATATTAAAATAATCGTCATAAAAAACATAATAAATGTCTGTCTTGCCTTGTCTTCTATCTTTTCTCAGCAGATGGTGTGAAATATATCAGCTGACAGCTCAGAGAGACATTTGGTCCCTTAGGCCTTTCTCTGACATCATCTCCCTCAACTATCAGTATCTCTCACTGACTCATCTATCTTTCATACTTTGTGATTTTAGCATCATGTTAGATGCAGTTTTGACATACGTTGCTACAGGATGCTACACTAGAGAGACAAACATGTTAAGTGTCATGCACACTGGGAAGACGCCACATCTACTTAATATTCGAGATCATTAATGGAATTAATTACACTAGAGAATAACTATAGTTAGTAAATAACATTTAATTTGAGACAGGTCAGTTGTTCACCACGGGGCTTTGAGCAGCAACATTGCCTCTTGCTTTAATTGTTATTTGCATATTAGCAGAGCCAGGTAGTTGGTGGAAATATAAATTATTATGATTATTATTAACAATATTAGATTTTTAATTTACTGACAAAATTTACCCTTATATACTGAAGCACATACAAGCTGGGCACAGACATTCAGTTGGGATAATATACATCCATCTGTAAATCCATTTCTAGTTTTACGACTGCTTAGTTTAGTTTCATGCTGGGACACACACAAATCACAGTGATGAACAGGTTGTCAGTCATTTGCAGGGTACAGAGACAGACACACACAAGACAATTTCAATATCCAGTTAACCTGAGTACCCAGAGAACATGCAAACTACAAAGAAAGCACCGCATTGCTTTACCCAGGAATTGAAATCCGGGAATACTTGATGTGAGGTGAAAATGCTGACCATGTCGTTCCATATATCATACAGACATACTCAAATGATCAATGGAACATTAGTGGATTAATGGGTGTGTAAATTATTCGAACAGATGTGAAGTGTATTTGAAATGACAGACAACATGCTACACAATCCAAACTTCAGTCACAGTGCTCAGATTCAGCAGAAGATTTATTTGTAACATGTGTCTTGGAGAAATAACAGCTCCGTTCTTTATAAAATGTGATATGTTAGTCTGAAGATAGAAAGGTCAGACAGGGGGAGCAGAGAGAGTCTTTTGTTTCATGTTTCCAGCATATAAAGATCAAATAATTTCTATTTCTGCGTGTTTAGTCTCTTCTTCCTCTTGCCTGTTTGAGCCAGGATACAAACTCTTTGGCTGCCTGGTTCTGCAGATATGAGCTTACATCACTGGTGTATGTGCCGTCTGCGTGCCGCCTTGATGGGGACCTAAACAACCAAAAGAATGCAATAATTAAAAAAAATCTTATTAATTTACAAACACAACATGAAGAAACAGTTCAGTACAAGTAAGGGCATATAGAGCACTGGCAAACTGAAACCAATTTCGAATAATTATTACAATTTAAGGGTGTGTGTTTGACCGAAACAGGTGGCTTAGTGTTTAGCACTATCATCTCACAGCCACAATCTTGGCCATTCTGTATGGAGTTTGCATGCTCTCTGGTTTCCTCTGACTGTCCAAAAACATGCAGTCTGATTAATTGGAGCATGGATGTACCCTGCAACAGACTGGTGACCTCTACAGGTGTTAAGTGTATTAGCCTAGTGCGTGTCCCACTGTGACCCTAAATAGGATTATACATAAGGCATGGATGGATGTTTGAATACAATGAACAGTTATTAATTCTGTTGAAATTCTTATTCCAGTTTATAGAATAAAACTACACTGCTCATTTCACTAAATACTAACCCTTAAACTGTAAAGCTAAGAACACATTTAAACTGATCTCTTATTTTACCGGTAAAACTAGATAATGACTGAATAAATTGTTTGTGTCAAGGGATACTAAAAATTACAATTAGAAAAGTGTAAAATCGTCTGCTAAAAAGTGTTAAATCACCTTTTTTTATCTGTACATCTCAAAAACAATTAAAAAAGATCTATAGATGAAATAAGAAATACTGAAATAGCAATTTAGTTATTAAGAACTCAAATGAGTAACATTCCTTGTACAATTGGTTTGCTGGGCATCTAATCAAACATAGTTGGCTACATCTGGGGAGTACTGCCCCGTCCAGGGTAGCAGTGTGGACGGGGCACTACTCAGTCCAACAATTAGCTAATGAGACCATGTCCAATACATACCAGTCAATTAAAATCAAATGATGTGAAATCTAATTAAAATAAATATTTCAAAACATACCCACTTCTCTTTGAGTTCATCAGCCACTGTATGAAGTCCTGGGCTCTTCTGGTCTCCAGATATTTGCTGTAATCGTTTGAGAATGTTCCCTCTGAGTGCCTCTTTATGCTAGATGGGTGGTTTAAAAGCTTGTCTTCTAACAGCAAACTAAAATTATAACCAATAGTCATTTAAAACAAAACTGGTGGTGTACAGTATGAGGAAGTGATCAGCACGATACTGTACATGCAATTTATCAGTCTCACTTGAATTTTTCTTCTGTGTCCTGGGTGGGAAGTTGCCAACTACTCTGCACAATGGCGAGAAGTAAAAGTCCTGCCAAATACTGCATACCCTTCATTTTAATTTCCTTAAAATACAAAACACATTTAACGAATCATCACACTCACATTTCCAGCACCAAATCATGCGCTCATGCAAAATCAAGCTCACTGGGTTTGAGCGGAGACCTGTTGAGATTTTCTTACCTGTAGAGTGATTGTCAAGACTGCTGAGAAATAGTAACGAGGGTGTGAGGGTTTGTGCTGGTGTTGGCTGGTTTTGTGTGGCTCCCAAGAGCGTTGTCGTTGTCCCTGTTTGGCAAGCGTACCTTATATACTGTAGAGAGGACCTGTCCATCAACAGGTGTCCCTGAAGACAGGAACACACACACACACACACACACACACACACACACACACACACACACACACACACACACACACACACACACAC
>JAOTRQ010000031.1:3330049-3345007 GCA_028565875.1 Hoplisoma paleatum
TTATTGTGACGTCACAAGTGTGTATCAAACTGGTCGCCCTTCGCATTAGTTGGTACCCCAAAAGTAGCTCTCAGCTTTAAAAAGGTTGGTGACCCCTGATCTACAAAGACAGATAGATAAATATGACTTTTCTTGACTTTCCTTCTTGCTTTTAAATGGAAATGTAGCTTAAATTACATTAATATTTCTTGACATTAGTAAATTACATTTTTCTGGTAACGATAATGATAGCCTATTTCTTATTTATTCCAAAACATGTAAAAAGTGGACTATCTGCTTTTAATCGTATGTCGATTTTAAATGAGTAAATGTTCAAGTGTGTTGCCTTCTTGGCAGATTCTGTTACTAAACTCTCTCTCTCTCTCTCTCTCTCTCTCTCTCTCTCTCTCTCTCTGTCTCTCTTAACAATATAACATTATATATAACACTAGCAGACTAGCATCAAGATTTTGAACTCCAAAATTTAGCAGTGCTACAGCAGATTATTGGTGGGGTCTACAGGGTTTCAAACACTGTGTAAGGACCCTAATGCACCTGTGTAGAGTCCATAGGTAAAGAAAAAAAGTGCCACTCAGTGCTGCAAGCCATCTCTACTTCCTTCAGTAGTGCAAAACAAATTGATTACAATTGGGAGAAATCATGTAAAAGAATGAGTCCATAATGGTCTATGCAGACCGGGACAAAATAGGATGTAAGGTAAGAATATGTGGAAAATATGTTTCTGCTTTCATCTGGAACAGGACAAAATGAGGATAATTCATCTGAAGGAATTTCCCCAGCTGGCTTTTTCCACTCTTTAATTCATCATCATGTCTGTCTCCATGGTAACACATTATCTGTCTGACTGAAGAGTAAACAAAGCTGTGGCAAGGTTGGTCTCACTGAATAGAAACCTTTACTGAACCAAATTTTTTATTAATTAATTATGAAGTATCATTTATAATTGGTTCACTGTCTTATCTTTATCAAAATATGTAGGTATCTTTTTTTTATAATTGCATTATAATAGGGACATTCTTGAGGAGCAATGTTATTTTATATCCTAATTTATATTTTTATTAACATATTTTAACATCATGTTTTATCTTTTATTACTGGAAGCAGTTACTCGTTACACATATTTTATCAGTACATTGTGTCTTACTCAACACAGTCATGGACAAGTTTGGACAGTAGAAGGAAGCCATAGTAAACTCATGAAGACACCAGGAGAACATGCAAACTGGGAAATGTCCCAGACCTTTTTGCTGTGAGCCAACAGTTCTACACACTCAGCCACCATGTCACCTCTCTTTTTACTAAAGCATCGAACAACATTCAACTATGTACATTTAGGGAATACATTGTACTTTAGGCAACATCATACACACAAATATATAATTACAATATAATATAAAGAGTTTCACATTTAGATTCCACTGTGATCTAAATAATAAACCTCTCATTATTATGTACCTTTTATACACATCTGGTCTCATTTGTGCTAAATACTTTTTGTAAATGTCCCCACTTGTGGGACTCATAAAGAATTATCTTATCTTACTCCATTCTGATGCAAAATTTAAAGTCTGACTGCAATCACAGTAGGATTCATTACAATCGGCCCTTTGATGGTCACCATAATGCAAATGTGGCCCTCTGGTGAAAATGAGCTTTCCTAAAATGTTTAAATACTTGGACATTGGCAAAAATATGGTTGTCTGCTGGGATGTAATTAAGAGCTTGCTTTATATTTGTAGCAAACTTATATTTAATTATATAGTTCTTTTGAAATCTCCACATATTTTTCTATTATTTGACTGTTATTAATAACTGTATGGTATTTGTTGCTTGACAAAATCTATCAAGTTTATATTCAGCTCACAATGGATTTATAAATGTCAGAAGAAGCTTCGTATGATCTTAACTGAATTATATAAATTAGAACTACATTTTTGCAAAAACAGTGCAAAACCATCCCTAGTGCAACAAAAACCTTGATTAATGATTATTTTTCATTAATTATTAGTTATATATTTTAGTAATATAACTGCTGAGATCAAAATTATTCAAAAATAATGTCCATACCTGTGACCAGAAATAGTAGTAACTTTGTCCTGCCCAGAAAGCACTTTATCACAAGCCCACCCTGTATCATTCATCTGAATGTGATTATAAAGATTACTTTCTGAATGTCTACGGGATTCTAAGTGACCTCAAAGTGTTCTAGTAATGGTAAACATCTTTCAATTTCTTTGGAATTAGAATATCATTGCCATAAACCCAGTTCATTGCTACAAATATGAATGCCCTAAACCATGACACGCATGCTACTGCTGTGAGATTAATGGATGAGGCAATGTGCTGGGTAACCAAATATTGATATTAATAAACAGTTAAAAGAAACACACTTCTGCAAGCATAGAAGAGACCTGGACCATACCTTTTTGGAATCGAACCCAAGATCTTTTTCTTGTGATAATGTTTGACATTTCTTCTTAGTGAGCAACCATGCCACCTGTAAAACGTTAAAGATACAGCTATTTAATTAATGTAGGGAAAAATAGTTGCAAACTAAAAAAAATTATTGTGTGTAACTGTGAAATTTCTAGAAAATAATAGAGCAGAGTAGTAGATCATTAAACCATCACCTGGATTAAATACGTTTTCTGCATAGTAAGCTTTAACCTCTTCGATTTCTTCTTTGACTCATGCATAAACTTTTTTCTGCCAATCATTGATTTTTTGGTAGATATTTGAAGTGCTGAGTCTTTGTATTTTATTTATTATCGCTTCAGGGCCAGCGACAGGCCGGGATTGTGATGATGTCCCTATGGCTTCCACTCTTAACTTTGAGAGCAGAGTAAAACAATGTAAATGTTAATTTACACATAATTGCCCCTTCAGGAATATCCACCCATATAGCAACTGTTGTTAGGATTGTTAAACTTTAGTTTCCAGCATTTAGATCAATGTTGATTGTAACATGTTTTTACTTCTAGATCTACATTTTACCACAAAGTTAGCCTATTGTTGTTCTCTTATGGTGAAAAATCTGCAAGCCCAGCTAAATAGGTTACACTGTGCTTTTTTTCTAACCAGATAAGCCTACATCACATCAATTTATTGTGGTTGCTTGATAATATTCAGTCACATTCTGTTCTTAGTGTTGCTTTGCCAACTAAAGTCATTAGATTCTTCACTGACCTTTCAGCAGCTTTTATTACCCACAAATATTTTTTGTAATATGTGGTCTAAATTGTTTATTTGTGTAAGAATTTGTAAGTATTCTGTACCATTTAAATAGCATGTAAAGTTGAATGTTAAACAAAAGTTGAGTATGAAACTAACTTTACAGCAGTCCAGAGATGTTCCCTTCTTCTTGAGGAGGGCACTGGTAGAGCTTTGACAGGATGTAGATATATTCAAGTGTTTGCATACAATTGTTTGCATTGCTGGTTTACAAAAGCATGTGTTATTTTAAGCTGTCAAACTGAGAGGTAAAGATAAATGATCATTTAGCAAAATACTCTGCATACTAGATGTTTGTCCAGTGATGGAGTTTTTTTTAATACATTTTAAAATTCTGAATGAATATAATAATTTCTTCTGTCGTCCCACTTTTTCAGCATCACCTTGGAAACTAGACTTTGATCATGACACCTGGGTATCATTAAACATCCGCCTTGTAACAGATCACATCAAAGAAGAAATTCTTCAATAGTTTTAATTACACACACAGCTTTGTTCTACTGAACCTTGGCCTTAAAAAGGATTGATCTAAAACTAAAATTAAAAAATAAAACATCAGTGGTTGTAAATAGCTGCAATTATGCGGTTCTAGAGCAGACCTTTGTTTTAGATTCATCTGAGTTAATGGACTGTGTTTGTTCATTGTAATATATTCATACATGAAAAGTACTTTCACATTAAATTTATGAAAGATGTAAAAGTATGACATTAAAGAAAAAGCTTGCAATCTCGAACAATTTACTGAAACAAATTCTAACAATATTTCTGGGTATGTTCAACAAATAATGAAAGTGTCTCAATAGCTTGTCATGTAGTCATAAGCATCAATTACAGCTTGATGATCTCATGCTATTTACATGTCAATTTATTGTCTGCTGCGGCATCCCACTCTTCTTGATGTGCGGCTTTCAGGTCATTGAGGTTCTGGGTTAATACCAAACGGCATCACAGCTTCTAGGTCACTCCATTTGAGGTTTCCCAGTCACCAGCAGCTGTTCCCTAATTATGCAACGTTGATGCGCTGGATTATGATGAGGATGATATTCGCTCTGTGTTGTTCATGAACTGTTGCGAATTTTGCTGTAATTATAAATTAGAATGGGATTGTTTTTGCTTAAGAATATAACCTATAGTGTTGGGGCAGCCACTGAGTGAAGTGCCTTTGAAGGCACATAACCTTCATATGCTCCCGGGCACCCTGCTTGTGGTTGCCCACCGTGAAGGGCACATGTGCTCACTATGGCAGATCTGCCCACCACGCTAGACAAAGTATTTTTTATGTATGTGTATTTGGAAGCATTCAGATGTTCCCCAATTTCTGCTTCTTCTAGTCTGCACTAAGAAGCATCACATTGCATGGTGCATGGACACTATGTTTCATCCTAGGGGCCGTATTATCCAAGTGATGCAGTGGCTCAGTGCTTGATATTCTGTACAAAGATGACTGCTCTGTTTTTTAATGAGCCATTCATCAGATTCCTTCTCAACGTTGTCTTTTGTCTTGCCACTGCCATAAAGACCTGATTTAAGAAGTGCGTCAGAGATGAGTGTCAATTCAACAGGCTTTACAGTCTTTTATAAATTATCAAGGTATCTGTCGTCCTTGGATTTTTTTATATCCTTGCCATCGTTGAAGAAAACTGCAGACAATTCCAAGGACTTTATGGATTGTTTTTTGTCCAACAGTACAATGTAAAGTGTTCCCCTGAAAGAAAGAATGTTCCAGAAACTAATATAAATCTTATAAACAAACTGCGATATACTGTGTATTTTAACACCTATTATCAAATGTAATAACAACTTCTTTTGCAATTTGCTACAGTAGCTTGTCTGTTGGATTCTACCATATAAGCCAGCCTTTGCTTCCCACTTGCTGATTTGCCACTGTTGGATCCTCATACCACTTTTGCTTTCTACTGATCAGTGTAGTCAGTACAAACCGAAACAGCTATCATGTTAATCACTTTTGCTGCTTAGGCTTGTTTGTCATTCTCTGCTGCCCTCTTTTCCCACCACTCAGCAAGGCTTCTAGCACAAGCTCTCAGCACTTGCACGCTTTGGGCTCGCTTGATTGAGCATATTGATCTGTATGGATTGCACCATTTTGCTAGCTGGTCCGATAGCAAATTAAGACTAAGTAGCAAGCAAAGTGAGACTTGGTCGGTGTGGAAAGTTAACTTATTAGCATTTAGAGTCTGCTGTAATATGTTACTCAAACCAACTTAATCTACAATACAATACAACTTTGAATCACTGGTTACTAGCATCAGTGTTCAATATGAAGTCCAAGAGTCCCATTACTGACATTGCATAATTTTTATGCTTCACAACACCCATAGTCTATGGTCCAAAAAATCTATTTGTGCTTACCTGTGGTTTATAATATGATACAGGTATATCTACTTGTACCACATTTGGTTTTGATTTAATGTGTAAATATGTTTTAGTGTAGGGAAAAGGTTGGACAAATCAGAAGGCTTGGCTCATGCACATTTTTTTATCTTATTTTTGTCAAAACCAATTTCTCAACTGCTATGAATTCCACACTCTTTCGTTGCAGTGCCAGCACATGGTGAATGAAAGGGGCTTTTAGGGCAGCAAAAATCTCAAAGCCTAGATACAGTTTTTGAAATTATGCTTAAACTGTTCTCTTCAAAGTTCCAGCTGCACCTGTTTTATTCCTTAAATTTTAATTTAAGAACTTAATTTGTCAGTGGTTATCATAATGCTTTTGATTGATGTATTAATGTTGCTCTGTATTTACCAAGGAACGATGCCATCTTACTCCTTCTAGAATATTGGGCACCTTCAAACAGTAATGTTCTTTTACATTGGTTCTTAATGTCAAAATATTACACAAATGTGGCTGTTTTCAAATTTCTGTTTGGAAAAATCTTTAATTTTTGTTTCTTCAATACCCTTATGAATATGAAACAAACTTTACTGGATCGCTCGCTGTGTTTGCAGCAGCCCACAGGACATAATGTGATCCATGGATTTTGGGAAGATGAACAGTTCTGAAAAAACTAAATTGTAGTTGTAGGTCTGAAGAACACTAAATTCTTATTATGCATGTCTTGATCATTAAAATAAACAAGTATTTAAAATATGCTCTGTTGTTAAATATTGTTAGGAATGTTCCTTAATAGTGCATTTGCACATATGCAGATGAGACATGGAATTAAACTGGTAACATCAGTCTTTGTGGCATTTTTAATGTTCAAATCAAATCAAAGTTTATTCATCACATACATAGTTATACACAGTACAACCAGCAGTGAAATGCTTTATAACCACTCCATCCGAACACTCAAAATTACGGTTAACAAACTAAAAATAGGTTATAATGAAAACAATAATTATACGCATAATTTAAACTACAATTAAGAAGTATAAAAGTGGGAAAACATAAAAGAATATAATGCTTTTGACTGCTCAGTTTATTATTCATAGAAATTAACAACATGTACAGATAAATTAAATTTCCCATCGAATTTTTAAAAAGGCAGTGAAAAATTAAAAATTGTCCACACAGAGTTGGAGAATTGATTCTTGTTTTTGCCTGAATAAGAGCTGGGTTCATTTTAAGCCTTCCAGGCTTTAGAGCTAAGAAGGACCGCGCTCACCCTGAGATCCATCTGACAATTGCAGGCATTCAATTTAAGTTGATCGTCTCATACAGAATGACAAATTATGAAAATAGGCATTCAACCAGCAAAATGACTTCGTAAAGAAACAGAATAAAATCCTTCTGTAGAGTCTAATGGGATGATTATTTGCAATTGGACTCGAGCTGAGTGCTCTCAGCAGCCTGGGATACATTTCGAATTCTATTTTAGTACAAACATTACCACATTCTGTGAATGAAATAACACAAGAATATCTACAGTAAAAACAGTATAAAATGTCTAAAGCAATGATATAAAGTGACCAAAGTTGTGCAAAGAACATGAACATAAGTTGTGCAACAAATACACCAGATGTGAATGTTGTATACAAATCTTATACTTATCCTCTACTTTTCACTAAGTTCACATTCCAATTCATTCCAAATCTTTTCTTCATCTTTTATCGAACTGGCTTTGTGGAAAAGAAAAGGTGCTTCATAAACTATTTATGTGACAAAGCATATCACTTCTCTATATAATTTATTGCATCTCTTTGTTAAAACTTTAATTTTAATTGGAATGACATTGTCGACATTGAGTGTCGACATATTATACAAATAAAAACAGCCATCGGTGAGCTGGTGAAATCCTTTATGTACGGAATATTACAAATACAAAAGCATCACAAACGAAGTCCTAGTGTCTAAAAACTATGATAAAAATAGAAAATATAGTCCGAATTTAACCCTCTGTCTTAGTGTATTTTTCACTCCTAAAACTACTTCCTAAGCCTTGAAGGGCTACAGAAAACAATAAAGAAAGCAGGTTTCCCTCGGCTCACCGTCTTAGTTCTTGCCAGTAACAGCTCCCTATGCCAGGAATTTACAGACAAGCCAGAGAGCAAGTAAAACTGGAGGCACTGGAAACTCCTATAATTGTCTAAGCTCTGAGCAGCTCTAAAGATTTGCGGCATTAAATGACGACTTATATAACCTCAACCATTTCCATATCTCTCTCTTCTGTTCCTGTTCCACACAGGACCCGGTCCTTCCCTCCTCACAGTCAGCATTAATCCCAACTCTCTTTAAAGACAAACTGTTAGATTTTGGGTTTTTTATTGATTGGAGCCTTCAAATCCATCTGAAGATAGTTGAGGAGATGCACGAAAAACTGCAAATCAATGTGGCAAGGTGCCAGCACCTTCTCAGTACAACAAGCATTGACCTCTTCACACTTACACTGCTGCTAACAGTTTTATACTTTATTTAGGAATTACTTAAATCTAGATAACTTATTTTACATTAGAACCAACTTAGTTCTGCCTGAATTTAGTATTTAAACGATTTAAACATGCTGTTTATAAATTGTATATGCTTGATTTGAAAAACTTCAGAATTATGACCACATCAGTGATTATTATTTATACTTTGACCATGTCAAATGTGAGTTTTTATGGGCTGTCAGTTGACCCATTTTAGGTTTTATATATATTAGACCCATAACTGTGGCTAAGGAGCCATCATTTAAATGTTTACTGTGGGGTGGGTGGTAGCTCTGGCTCCACCAGGAGAAAATAGGTACTACTACTACTAGTAGAAGGTACTTCATGGCTAACAGCACTTCTAGAACATGTGTAATAGACTGCTGCACAACTGGATGCATATTGACAAACATGTTTAAATCAGCTACAATCATTCTGCATCATCATTGCAATACTAGAATACCAACATAAAAGTGGATGGAAAGTACCATCCTTAAAGTGTATGCACATACTCACCTGACAACACAATTCTGTATCTTTGTAAGCTGTAAATAATGCTTTTTCTCTTCTTTTTACTACAATTCATCGTAGTCCTAAGGGCTGTGGTGGCTTAGTGGTTACAGTGGGATTAAGGTAAAGGGATAGAGACCAATTCACTGTTGGGCCCATTATTGGATTAGTCAAAAAATGATATTTCGTTGTAATTATAATTTGCTTTAAATAAAAGCATCAGTTAAATGATGTGGATCTCTGGTTGCTTAAATTCTGCTCTACAGATTCCTTTTTTGCCAATTTCTATTTAAGCTTCTACAGAATTCCCTTGGTGTGTTAACCAGGGACCTCACACAGACCTCACCAACTAAGTCTGGTCACCAGCTGTGGTGGTCAAACCACTGAGTGACAAGCTGCCCAGTGCCAGAGCTGACATTTCAACCCAGGTGGGGCTCCATTGATTTTTGAATGGTGGAATGGTGTCAAATGTGTAAGCAAAATAACTCAAACACACACAAACATTCATAACATCCTGTTTGTTTAAGCCCTGTTCAAGCAATTGTTTTATAACCAGTAGTAGTAGTTAAGTAGTTGTCAGTAGTTGTCTCAATAGTCTGTTGTATTAAAAACATTCATAAAAGATCAGGTAAAAAATTATGCACATTTCCACTTGTTTACTAAGTATTGTAAAATCACAATTTACCAATAAACAAATCCCCATAAACAGTTTGTACTTAAGTAGTTGGTTCATGTTGGTTTGTACGTATATGGTGTCAAGGATTCCACCTTTGAGTACGCACACACCGAAACACACACATGGAATGTGTTGTAGTTGTTCTATCGAGTTTTTATTCAGCAGCGATTGTGTGAACCATTCTGAAACTATTCGATGAACAGTTACAACATCAGCGGGAACAGGAGCTATTGTTTCCTTTCACTGCAAATTCTCCTTAGTGTTTTATTTATTACATTATAAATTATACTCAGAAGAAGGAAGCTGTGGGGTCAGCTTGCAGTGCTGTGTGTGTGTGTGTGTGTGTGTGTGTGTGTGTGTGTGTGTGTGTGTGTGTGTGTGTGTGTGTGTGTGTGTGTGTTGCTCACTCACACATTAATGTGTAGTCCAGCAGCTTGAAAATGATGAGCTGTCAGGTATGATTGTCTTCAAGCTATTTACTGAGGAGATGAGCTACACAACACATGAGGATGTTTGTCTTCTGTAGAAAAGCTTGTGTATTACATTTATTCAGTAATAAAAGTAAGTGTGTGTCAGATTGTGCTGTTTAGAAACACTAATAATAAAGTGTCAATGGCTTTCAGTTAGAATCTGTTGATCTTGTGTGCTTTTTTATTTTAATGAATAAAAATGTGTAATGTTGAATGTAAATAGGTGTAGATTTTGGACCCCCCCCCAAAATAAATAAATAAATAAAAGTTCAGTAGTTGCCTAAATTATATATCCAATTAGAATGGCAATAATTGTGTAACAAAATACCTCAGTTGACCAACAATTTAAATCTACTCACAGAATTTGTCTAATTTCTCTCTTCGCTTAATACACATTTGTACATTTAAAGGTAGTAATACAGGAAGTACTGAAATTAATTATTCCGTTCCATAGAAGATCATTTTTAATTATCATTTATAAACAGACATTTATAAGAAACCCCAAATGAAATGCAAAACAATTAATAACAATTACAATTTTAGTTTGACTTTAATGGGGCAACATGGTGGCTTAGTGGTTAGCACTGTCGTCTGGGTTCGATTCTCAGATAAGGAAATCCAAGGCATTACGTATAGAGTTTGCATGTTCTCCCCATATCTGTTTTCCATAACTTTCTTCCAAGTATTCAAGTTTTCTTCACATTCTAAAGAAATACAGTCAAGTTAATTGAAAATTGTAAAATTGTGTGATTGTCTCAGTTCTCTGCAACAGACTGGTGACCTGTTCAGGTATTTATTGTATTCGGCCTGTGTGACCCTAAACTGGATTTACATGGTGAAACTAGATAATGACTATAAAGATGTATTAAGGCATTCATTAATTATATTATTTTTATTGATGTTTTTGTGAAACAGTTTCACATTATGAACATACCCATTTTAAAATAAACTTAATAAATAAGTTTACACCCTTACATTGTACAATCGATGTTTTTCTGAGAGAGAAAAATATGACCTAAGAGCTGGCCCTGGCCATAACTGTATCAAACAGTAACAAGTCTATATAAGAAAATACACAAGTACACAAATAATATGATGTGTAGTACAAACTAATATAACTTTCAGTGTGAGCTATCTAAAAGTGTAAGTGAAGATTCAGTTCAACCGGAGGTCTTCTTGACCTCGTTCACGTCTCAGCCGAGATGCTGAGCTGAAAGCCCTGAATAACTGACACAAACCCAAATTAGACCGTTCATATCTTCTGGTACTGGACTTCTTGTCAGGCTGCTGTAAAGTAGAATCAGAGCACAAATACAACAGACTTCAAAACCGCTGTTTAAACTCGGAGTTGGACAGCGAGAGGACAAGTAGACAATACCCACTAACTGCTGTGTGACAGGCTAATTATTGGCCTACTGTTGTAAAATTCTCTCTACATAGGTCACTTGGACAGTGTAATTAAAAATGCATTACAGAATCTTTTTTATTGAAGCAATTAAATCAAAAAAGCAAAAAGTAATTAAGCTCGGAGGTAATGATAGTGTTAGTCAACAGCATTTATTGCGGATATGAACGGTGTTTGCCTTGCCTCTTAATGCGTTCTGCAGTCGTATTTACAGGCGCCGGTTTGATGAATGTGTCACGCAAGCTTTCAGTAAGAGCCAATTATGTTGATAATGTCAAATTTTGTGCAAAATTAGTTTTACAGCTGAATTGTCACCCAGGAAGTAATTGTGAGTAGACTCGAAGAGCAATTCCCATCGCCAGTACTTCAGAACATTACGCCATTTAAAGATACTGTAGCGCAATTTGTGCCACCCAGTTTATAATTACATTAAATTGCTCATCTTATCAGTGCTTAAAGAGTTATCAAAGACACCGCTCTATGGGCTGTGCAGAGTTCCTTCCAGACACACTTCCAGCACAAAAGACAGAAGAAGATAATACCGAGGTTAGAAAGTACGATTTCCTCTTTAACCATGAAGAAGCCAAGTCTTGTGATGTTAAGAAGATGGGATTTCGCTATTTTGCACACAAAACGATGATTACAATTTAGTTTAGATGATTTCTTATGCCAGCATGTTGTGTATGTACAGTTCATGTGAGAGAATGATAGTTCAGAAGATAAATGCAAACCTAAAGGGTAATAAGAACTCACCACTATATTTATAAAGTATACAATAGTAATTTAATTGAAAAATAATTTTCTCTAGGGATTTTTTCTTGAGGGATAAAGGGATGACCTCGGTGAAGGTGAAGGTGGCAAACATATCCCAACCACAGTACATCATAATCTATGCTGTGACAATTTGGTCTCAGACCTTTTGTAAATTAAAAATATTAAACGATATGAACGACTGAGTGCACTTATAATGATGCATCTGCTCTGTCCACCGGAGAGAACAGCACGAGTGTGTTTGTGTCCTTGAGGGACGCTTGGTTTGCGCGCTTCTAAGAGTTATATTCTGCGAACACAAAGTGGCCTGAGGCTAAATTCTGCTACACACCGAGAAATCCTGATCCGTGTATTTACAACCGGTCCACTCAATAAAGGTTCACTTATCCTCGAGTCTGTATTACACAATACCACAAGTGCTTAATGCAGCAATCACATCCTTTTCATAGAAAATTCACTCTAAAGAGCAGAATTTGTTCTCTATAATTAAGAAGGATGTCATTAAAATTCCTAACAGTACAGAGAGTACAGAATAAGAAAATAGAACAACATGTGATGTTCTGGCTATTTGAAAAAAAAATAGAATTATTCTTTTCTTTCTTTTTTGCTAAATTAAAAAAGGAATTTTCACTAAACGTACTGAGATGTTTTTTTTACTACATTTAAAACAAATGTCAACTCTCTTCTGCATTAAAAATATGTTTTTAAAGTGAATTGAATTATACTTATAATAACTAAATTCCTTTTGTTCCTTTTTTGTCTTGTCATTGAGGCTGCAAACAGCAGAGGGCAGCTTAAATACATTCTTATACATTCCATTAGCCACTGTTCAAAAAGCCTGGCCTTCTGCACAAGCCTACGTCACGTCTAGTGACAACTAGTTTTAAATTAAGTGTCTTTAAAAGCACAACAGTTGAACCTCCATGTAAACTTACATATGATGGTAGGTTTAATTAGTTATAAGTCACCAGCAATAAACTGGAGAGTCCTGCCCTGACTTCACACCATGCATGAATAGTACTTAGGTTAGATCTTGTAGACCTATTTCTATGCTGGGATTAAAGACTAAAATGTATTAAATTGAGGGACACACACGGGATAATCAATGAGCTTCGCATGTAATCTGTATGCCTGTATATAAAATTAGAAGCCTAATAAAGCAGCATGACCTGCAGGTTGTACAGGCTTTGACACTAAATGTTTGAATATGTAGTGTCTTTTAACAAGTTTTAACACACTTGTAACAAGTTTTTGTAGTTCTTACAGTATTACTACTGTCGAACGATCAAATTCTTAATGTAGAACCTGGTATGTTCGCTTTACTGTAGATTTGCCAATCGTGGTCAAGATTCTGTTTCCTTGTGGCCACTAGATGACATTTTCTGCACTTAGCAGATGCCTTTATCCAAAGCGACTTACAATTGTAATGGAACACCCTTTTGAGCAATTGAGGGTTAAGGGCCTTGCTCAAGGGCGACTTGGTTGTAGAGGAGATTGAACCGTGACTTTGTGTTCCGATTTTGACTTGTGGTCTCGAGTCCAGGACCCTAGCCCACTAACCACGGCCCTACAGTCATCATGCTACAGAAAGCATTATAGTGCAGTAAGCAATATACACTCAATTTAGGCCTGTATTATATAAAAAAGTAACCATGCTAAACATTTTCATATTTTAGCTTTCAGTTGATAAATAAGCAGTCTGAATCTGAAGTGGTTGAAAAGTGAAACAAATCATTATATTTTATATTGATAGACTTTCTATATATCTTTTATTTTTGTTAGTACAGTGTAGTAATGGAAGTGAAAATACATTTCTCATCGTGACGCTGTTCTGTGGTTCTGCTGCTCTGGTCGAGAAATGTTAGAGATGGACGGAGCTTAGCTAGTAGTCCACCATGCACAACATTACCAAAAAAAGCTTTTTCTATATGACATGTTGATAGTACTATATTATTACTAAACTAATCATAATTAGTTTATATATAAAATTAATAACATTTTGTATTTATGTATTAATACCTGCAAGTTTTACATTAAACTATTATTTTATTAAAATTAAATTTATTCAAATTATTTATTTAACTATGAGTGACATGACTAAAGTGATTGAGTTAGTATAAAGTTTAAAGGTAAATTTATTAAGTATTTTAGAAAAACCATTTATATTTAATCTGTTAAGAGTCCTAATGGGTGTACTGTTTTACAAACATCTAATGAAATAGACCTAACATTGCCCAGTTATTGAAACTAATGCATATGAACTAAAACTAGGTTCAGTATTATGTGGAAAAAACTATAATCCCACAATAATGATTAATAATTCAATAAATAATATAGGCCTATTGTAGAGTAGATGTTAGAATTAGCTGTAGCCTTGGTTGCAGTAAAATAACAACACAGTGAAATAAACATTCACTCTGCATTCTTACTAAAAATGAATGATGTTTATTGAACGTAAGGTGGTCTAATGAACTTCATTATGATTTTAAGGTTAATCTAATTTCCAGAAGGTTGTTATTTTAAAATTCCCTTTTAATGGTGCTTATTACACATCTCAACAAATGCAGTTAAAGCATCCTGGTCTTTTCAGGCTGGACAACAGCACTAGTTACAAAGCTGTTTCTGAGCGCGTCCCTGTGGCTGTCGGTAATGGTGCTGGTGGTGTAGATGAATGTGCATGTGGGTGTGCAAGACCTCTTTCTCTGTCAGTTTCACAGTGGTGGTCTCGTGCTCCTCCTGTCCACTGAGCACCAGCACTGACCGGGATTATCCTTCACCCTCAGTGGTCCAGCACTAATTTTAGTATTGTTTATATAATGAAATGCCTTCCCAAATGAATTAAAGATTACACCAAAACACAATTGACTTTTTTAAATAGTTGCTGTTTAACCTACCTACCTACCGACCGACTGACCTATCTATCTATCTGTCTATCTGTCTGTCTGTCTGTCTGTCTGCCTGCCTGCCTGCCTGCCTGCCTGCCTGCCTGCCTGCCTGCCTGCCTGCCTGCCTGCCTGCCTGCCTGC
>JAOTRQ010000031.1:3379935-3414582 GCA_028565875.1 Hoplisoma paleatum
CTCTATCTCTGTGTGTGTGTATGTAAGTGTGTGTGTGTGTGTGTGTGTGTGTGTGTGTGTGTGTGTGTGTGTGCGTGCGTGTGTGTCTGTGATGTGGACTGGATGCTGTGGTGTCGCAGATAACCCCCAAGTTCACACACATCCACTCGACTTTCATCAGGATGCTAATGAGGAACCTAACACTAGGACAAGAGAATCTTTCATATTTACAAAATAGCCACTAATAACTGGAGTGTAATTCATGCACGCTAACTTTATTTTCCACTTTTATCTGAAGAGTTGTTGTAATTGCTGAATCGTCTATTAAAAAAGACAATCCATTTGCAAAAAAGACAAACACTTTCATGCTCTGTTATGATTGCAAACTGTTTAACCCTTTGTCTAGTAGTATTGGTAATATGTATGTCGCTTGAGTTAATGCTAGGCTATATTGCAGGCATATTCGGTTACACGCTTGTGTATTTATTGCACTATATCTTCACACTTAGATTAAGATTAAAGTTTTACTTTCACTCCAGTTCGTTTTCGATTTAGCATAACAGATGGCATCTCTAAGAAAATTGTTTCGCCTTAGTAAAAGACATCAGAAACGTGAGATATTGTGACATCATCAGTGTGCATTATACAATTGCAAGAATGCATAATGGGACCATAATAAGATTAAAAAGGTAGTCATGCCATCCCCAAAACAGCTGAAACTGTATTTAAATACTTGTTTGCAAAGCAATGTATATTATATATTCAATGATTAAATATTATAATCTCGTTACAGAACAACTATGGTAGTTTTATAGCTGTATTCAGATATCAGATATCAGAATGCATTCAGATATTAACCAAAATACACTAGGAACAATTATACAACTAAATGCTACAGTAAATGCAAAATATTATGTTTTAAATTATTTTAATCAAAAGCAAAGAATCAACAAGTGAATGATTCCACATGAGTAAAGCGACCTTTACCAAATGAAGGGTTCGTACACAAAGCGCTCATCAGAATAGTAATTATTTTCTTTTTAATGATCACCGAGCTGATCGTCCAAGTGTCAGAACAACAATTTAAAGAAATAGAAACAGTATGTTACATAAATACCCACTACACTAAATAATAGTTTAAATATCTAACACCCGATTACAATACATAACAACCATATGCTTCATTATCCATGTAGAAAATCGTTGATCTGAGGTATGTATGTTCTTCCACATCTTCTGTGGTTGAGAAGCTCTGACAGAAATGACAAATATAGACATAAAATGAAACACCTGAAAAAAAGAATAAGAAAAAAAAGGAAACATCTTTTATCGTCGTCTCTTTATCCGTAACTCTGATAACCTTTGTGTTTGTGATTGTGGCGGAGTGTGTTGGCGGTGTCTCTGAGGGGAACCCTGCTGAATTGCATCCATTAGGAAAGGCTTCTTTTAATGTGCATGGCCGTGGAAATGACACACAGCCAATCACAAATGAAACAACAACGGGCACCAAATGCACCTAGTTTTCAGTGTTAATTGTACAGCAGCAGCCTACGCACAAACCATCAACGACATAATTATGCCTTCAGGATGGGAAATCTGAAGCATTAATGTCTTATTCACAATGAAAAAAGAACGAAAGAAATAAACACCATACAAATACCAAAAATTGGGATAATCATTAAAAATCATTATTCAGAGGATTTAATGAAAAGGTAGCACATAACCCTGATCAATTTTTTTTAATTTTTACCTTTCTATGGGTGTTTTTAAAAACAAGCAGTGGTGAAAGGTGCTTGATATGGTCTGAATCAGGAAACGGTTCAAATTCACCTTTACATACATTAAACATTTATTATGCTGATGAAACTATGGACATTCAAGATTCGTTCTATTCAAGGCGATTCAATTTCACAATATTAATAAGTATTATAAGGATAAATTTAAACCCTTTCTTTGTTCTGATACTAGCCTCCACTATTAAATGTATCTTTGAATTACTGTTAAGAAAATGATTTGGGGAAATTCTGTATTCTAGTTTATTCCAATAAGTTTATTGAAGTTGTTAAATGATGTGCTCAATTCTTTCACAACAAACTCATGAAAATATCTTATCTTATCTGAACACTTTATATTCAGATACAGCACCTGTCCTCAGAACATTACTATGCATGCATACTAAATGATAGTATACATACTAAATATAATTGATTTTGTTCAGCTGTTAGAAATGATTGTAATTGAAACACTTGGCAGAAGTTTACATGTAAAAAAAAAACAGTTTGTAATGTAAAATTTCTAACTCCCTGTTCAATTTCCTATTTATTCAAGCCAGTAACCGAGACTACAATCACTGGGCAGGTTTGTTCCACATAGTAATGATAAATCAGTGTTGATTCAGTAGAGTAGATCAATCAATTTTGTCTCCACCCACCCATCCATCTATCCATCCATCGATAGATATGTTGCAGGTTTCTGCTATCAATGCTACAACCAGAAAAATTAAGAATCCCCTTCAATGTGTCGGAGGCAACTAACTTGTTGGAAGTCTTACATGGTAATTGAAACTCTCTTTTTGCATGTGACTGTTAGCAATATCTTTCAATCTAATAGACAAAGTATTGTGCCCAGTGATTATAACAGCCAATAACCTACATATACTATATATGTATGGCTTGGTCCTTTAAACAACTACAGGTTAAGCGATTTTGTCATGGGCGCAATGGCATCAATGATATGTTATCCATTGGATTTAACTTTCAACCTTTTGATTCAGAGCTGCACGCTTCAACTGCGGAGCACAGTTACACTATAAAGAAATCTAATGATCTCTCTCTCTCTCTCTTTGTTAAACAGCAGTTTTGCATATGTGAGCAAACTTCACTATAGAATTGAGGTGTAATATACCGTATTTCATAACCAGCTTTCAAATTATATGCAGCTTTAATGACAGTTACCTACAAGGCATTTGAAATGTTTATTGTCAGGAACAAGCCATTTACTAAATTATAATAACTGGCCTGTCTATAAAACACCAGGATGTATGTACAATACATTACTAAATGTATGGTACCCTGAACTATTAATTACTATTTGATTCATACACATTGCTAACAGGCACGAATAAGTCAGTATGCATGCAGGTAAAGCATTCCGCCTTTTCATCTAGTTCCCTCACTAGGTCCAGTAAAAGTGCTTTTCTAATGTTCTAATGCTTGTGTAGTGGATGCAAGAATCATGTGCTTAGATTTATATTAATTTTGTTTCTATAATGCCTTTGTTTGCAATGCCTAGGCTTTAGAATAGTCTGCCAAATGAAATAAAAAATGTTCTTTCTGTGACACATTTTTAGCATTTTTCTTTAACTTTATGGGCCAGATCATATATATATATATATCTTTTCATGCTAATGATATTAAAGCACTTTGGTTATAAATATGCTATGGAAATAAAATATACTTTATTTACTTACTTAGTTTGATAACTGAGTTTCTTGGTGAGTTATGGATGATGTTTGACAGGAAGCTTTCATTCATCACACATCAAATTTCAAACGATACACAATTCACATCAGAAACAGTCATGGACAATTTGGTCTCTTTAATTTGTCTTACCTGCATGTTCCTGGATTGTGGGAGGAAATCATAGTAAACCCACACAGATACAAGGACAGCATGCAAACTCCACACAGAAAGCCCCCAGACTGGCCAAGAAATCGAACCCGGGACTTCTTGCTGTGATGCATCAGTGCTAACCACTGATAGCATGCACAGTAGATCTGCTACTGAAATGGTACACGACATGCAATGCATTGATAAATCAGACTTCAACATCTGGTTAAAGGATAAAGGTGTGACATATTCCACAACTGTACAACCACCTCACATGCTATACAGGTACAGAAATGTTAAAATCATTAGTTTTATGGAATAAAATTTTGTTCTACGTTGTTCTGTTTTGATTCAGCTGTCACAAGGAAACCAAAGTGAGCTGTACATAGATGCCACAAGATGCAAATCCTGAGTGGCAGCCTTTTGCATTTCTAAATCAAGTAGCTGGCACTTGTGGCAATCACATTTCTCCTCGTTTTTCTCCTCTCCTTAACCCTTGTTATTTAATTTTTAAATGATTGCTGATTGGATTGCTAAAAAGAGATCATTATAACTTCTGCTCTTCAAGACGATCACTGGGATTGTGATGATCTCTGCTGAAACAAATTAATTTGTTTCGTTTTTGTATAAGTTAATTTAGTCTTGGTTTCCTTTGCTTTTGAGTATTCTGTAATTTCAAGCGACGTTCATAAAAAAATAAAAAAAACTTAAGAAAGAACCTAAAGATTGCTGTTTTTTTGTTTGCATAATTAATTTGAAATATTGTTTTTTTCATAACCAGGTATGTAAAGACTTTGGAGATGCAGTTGTGATTATTATTAAGTGGGGTTTTTATACAATATGGGATAGCAAGAGGTTTGTTTTAATTATAATAGAGAATAGAATGTACATTTTGGGTCTAAGATTTAAATGGTACATTATTACTGTTCATTGTGCAGTGTATAGATCTCAATAATTTCTCTATGTTAATCTATGTTCTCTATGTTAACAAGCTTTCCAAAAATAAACATCTAAAGTGTAAAAAGACAGTTTTTTATCTTGCACTCATTATACTTGCTTTAATGGGTCTTTAATGCAGCAGAAATAAGCACACACTGGTATTTCAAAAACATGTTAATGATCATTTATTATCCTTTGCCCCTATGAATACATGAAAATACATTTATGTCGACTGATTCATGGCAATACTGTACATACACACACATAGAAACGTATGTGGTGCGTTTCAAAACGTTATATCAAGAGCAAATGTACATTAAGTACACATATGTGCGAGTGTGTCTCATGTACAAATACAGGATATGAAATGCAGTCCCATTTCATAGAATTTTCATATATAAAAATGCACACTTATACACTTAATAAGTGCACGCACATACACATGCACATTACAATTCACAAAAGAGTAAAGCAATTTCATCAGAATCCCCCCCAAAACTCGATCTGCATTTAGAGACCTTAAAGAAGACCTATACACTCCACAATATTCTTACCCATTGTGGTTTTCAAAGTGTTTTAAAGTGATGTCTCGTATCGTAAGTGTGCAATATCTTTACCTTAACACCCTCTGGTGCGTCTGATTTTCGCAGCTACGGAACTGCTCAGTGTAAGGACAGTCTTTCTGAGGTAGACTGCTCAAGTTTAAGGACAAACTTATTCTTCACCTTTAATTTTTCCTTTCTTTTTTAATGTTTTTTTTATTTTTATACAAATGCATTTAATGACAGACAAAACATATGTACTACATGTATGTAGCCATGAGGTAGAAATGGTTTTAGATCAATGTTTAAAACAGACAACTGATATTACGGCAACATCAAAGAGTGCAGAAGGACAGACGAGCTAAAAAGACAAACACAGCTAAATGGATTGATTTTATTTCTACACTGAGGAAAATGTGTGCTTTATATCCCACTGTACCTCATAGAGTTGCACTGATCACCAAATGCAGTCGTAAAATTAAATACGTATAGCTTTGCTGTTATTAACTCACTCCAGATTGCATGTTCTGTACAATTTTCAAAGTCAATCCATCTGAAGAAATGCTGACCAGTCCAGTCATACAGGACAGTAATAAACCTCCAGCCTGTTACAATTGATGAATAAAAATAATGATGTTCATGACATAGAACAGAGTGGCTCCAGGCTTCAGTGCTTTCTAAGTATATAAATCTGGAAAAACAAATGATTTACACTAAACTAACTGATTGGAAGTCGGGAAATTTTCATTCACTGGTCAATCAGATAATAATTTTGGATCAGTTTGTATAGCTGAGTTACATTCCGATGCTTTAGGAATAAGTATTGTGCTGAATGAGCTTGGCATTGTAATCTCTGAATTTGATTCCCATTCAAGATGGTACAACAAACTGGCATAATAATTGCGGATGTCTCATAAAATACAGATTATATTTAGATAGTTACATTAACATATTAAATTTAATATTAGATCAGACATCAGGGATTTTTATTAATAAACATGTTGTGAACAGAAATAATTATTTTGATATTGTTAACAAATTATGTTCTAACATACTGTTCAGTAGATTTTAGTGTAAGGCAAATTATTTTTTATTGATGTAATAATCTGCTGTTCCTACAAAGGCAATCTAGAAAATATGGGACATTTTGTAAAATACAATAAAAACTAAAATCTATGATTCATTTGTGATGAGAAACTTTTGTTTACCCGACCAATGTACAAATAAAGGTTGTTGTGTTTTTACTGACCAACTTTAATGCTAATTTAGAGTTTTATGCCACCAACACCATACTCAAAAATTAAATTATATTTACATTCATTCAGAATTTTATATTTGTATTCTTTATTAACAAAACTGAGGTTTCCAAGCTGACATGATGTTTACAAATTCAATGAGACAATTCATTGAATATTTGTCTAATTCACTTCATTATCATAATACAATTTGAAGCCATAAGCAGTAGCCTCATGGTTAGGGTACATGACTAGTACACTGAAAAGTCCCGGTTCAAACCTCACTATTCAAAATGCTCGGTTAGGGCCCTGTAGCACATCATTCACCTCTCGTTTCTTGGACTTATTGGACTAAGTTAAGTCGCTTTGGATCAAGACTTCTGCCAAATGCTAAGAATGTGAATGTAAATAAAGCCATGCTGATATATTGTGTGCTTTATTGTCCTGATGGAAAACATTAGACTTCTTTGGCCCCAAGATCTTGTAGGCAGAGCTTCAATCTGATATCTGTTTATATTTATTTAATGTAATACAATTAAGTTGGTCAGTCAAAACATTTTAAACCATTTCTTTGTATATTGATCAGTTTTTTATGGCATTTTATTAACATTCTCTAAAAACCAAAATTCTGTTTTAAATTTGGTACCGTGCATGAATACTGATTTGATTTTTTTATTCAGTGTTACACAATTATTAAAATGTGTCAACTTGACACATTATTATACAAAGTATTTTAAATAATGAACTTGCATATGCAAACGCAAACACTATTGTGCCTTAAGTTATGTATAGGGTTAAAATATCCCACAGCTTCTGACTGATTTCATCTTTGTTCACTGATCATATTTGGGCTACTTGTTACTTCAAGTCTGAACCTAGCTGTGGAGGCACAGATAGCTACTGAATTAGCACTACCAACAAGGTTAAAATATATAAATCAGCTGTATAGCCGAGTCAGAGCTACATAACATCCTCAGTAGGAATTATAATGGAATGAGCAGTGCATAAACACCTGAGCCTTGGTTAAACAATGACTAAATGATATTTAGAGCCGTATTCCAAGCTTCTACAGGATTTAGTTCTGTAATGTTATACACTGGCAGACCTTCACCACTCCGCTACTACTCAAGTAAATTAAAAGATGAGGCTAAACAAACAAAACATACATTCAACACAATGCTGTCTTTAAAATGCTCTCATTTGCCGAATGGTGCAAGCTTGTCTTCAATGCAACTGACGATCATGTGATGATGTGAGAGATGCCAACAATAGTAGCGGGGACATTCTTTACATTTTTTGGCATTTATTGAACATGATTTGAGAAATTGAGAGTTAAGGGTTTTGCTAAGGTTTCCAACAGTAGCAACTCGTTGGTGGGTTTTTAAACAGGAAACCTGCATCTGGTTACTGGTCTTATACTATAACCACTGAGCTATCACTGTCATAGTAGCTGTTAAGAAAGGAGAATTTTCAGAGGTTTATTTTTTTAAGCAAGCCTGAAACGTTGAGGATGTCAAGCTAGCTTTTTCTTCTGCCTTTAAAGGAAATAATGATGAATCGAGGTAGAAAAGAACAGCTTACACTTACACCTTACAGTTGTTACATGGGTGACTTACAGGAGCAAAACAGTCGAAACAACACACAGACGCGAAATGTTTCAACCTACAACCTACAAGTTTATAATCTGGTGGTTTGTTATGTAAAGGTTTTGGTACTCCTGCAGATATCTGGCTCCTCTTTTTACTCAACGGAATATTCTGGTATTCTGGTATCCGGTCTGACGTTTCTGCACAATGGCCTGTGCTATCAGTCCATACTGTGCTGTGAATGAGGACAAGGTTCAACATAATTTAAAATCCTCCCTTTTAGCCACTTGTAATGGAATTAGCTTTTTTTAATACCCCAATGAGAGAAAAAAGGAGAAAAAAATGGAACGAAAAAAAAGGAATGCTCTTTCAGGTTTTCCTTTCAGTTTAAAAATAATCAGGTTACATTCATAGTCATACGCTTGCCATTTTAATCAGTTGATTTCTCCCAATGCAAATCAAAAATTCCAATGGTAACTGCATTATGTAGTGCTTTGACACAATCTTTTGAGGTACTGTACAAATCACGATCACTTTCCTGAGTTTTTCGAGGACATTAAAAGAAAAAAGGCAATAAATTAGGGTTGAGATTAAAAATATCACAATTACTTCCTGGCCAAGGGGCCGACAGATCCAACTCAGTTGAGGAATACTGTTGTTTTGTTTGTTTTTAGTCTCAGGTTAAAGCTTTTTGTATTAGCACATGCCACCAATGTAGATTGTAAGACAAACCAAACAAAATATAAAATAATAAAAGCACCACTTTAGGCACTTGATAGCAACAGAATCTCATAAAAACAAACAAACAAACAACAATGAAACATATTTACACTCAGTGAAGTTTGTCAGTGGTCATTTTAGTGACAGTGCACCTCAGAAAGTGACGCTAGGCTTAGTAGTGTCGAGCCAAGGATGCACATTTCCTCTGTTAGTCTATGTGCAAAGGGCCAAACATTGACTCAATCATATCTATGCATTCACAGGTCAGTTATTTTAAGGGGTCCCAGCCTGTGTAATACCCTTCCGCTTCAAAACCCTAATTTTAAAGTTTCTTCTTACATCCAGAGGTCGACTCATACTCTATATCCCTACTTAACCCCTATTTTACTGACTACATCCAAACATTTTGTTCCACTCAGTGTATGTGTCCAGTTCTTTTTGTGATATGCTGGGCTGAATTTTGCAAAATATGTTTTCAAAGTCTTGATACGAAAGTGGTCTCATCTGACCGGGCAAAATTCCCGAAAGGTCTGTGCCGGACATGCCGTGCAAAGGTCCGACCACCGCTTCCTGGCAGAGCCGTACCACGTCCAGCCCGGAGAATCCATCTGTCCGCTGGACGAGCAGAGCCACCTCTTTGTCGCTGAGGCAGTAGTTGTGCTGGGAGAGCACTTGGCTGATGAGCTGGTGCCGTGCTGTTGAATCAGGGAGCGGGATGAGCAACCGTTTAACAAAGTACCTACGCAATGCCTCGTCCAGTTCTTCGGGCTTGCTAGTGGAACAAATGACCAACACGTGATCCTCTGTTGTGTTGAGCACTCCGTCCAGCTGCAGCAGAAGTTCGCTCTTGATTCGACTGACAGGGCTGTCTTCACTCAGTGATGCCGATAACAGTAAGTCCACATCGCTGATAAACACCACCGATGGTTGCCGGCA
Organism: Hoplisoma paleatum; assembly: GCA_028565875.1. Lineage (NCBI taxonomy): Eukaryota > Metazoa > Chordata > Actinopteri > Siluriformes > Callichthyidae > Hoplisoma > Hoplisoma paleatum. Next base: position 3,389,481 of record JAOTRQ010000031.1, read on the forward strand.
GCGAGCTACAAGGAACGTGGCCTGTACCACCTTCTCACCCTCGGAGGACCACTTGCTGACCAGCGCAGAGCCACTAAGCTGGAGAAATGCGGCACCCAACTGACTGGCCACACAGCGAGCCAGAAGTGTCCGTCCTGTACCCTGAGGTCCAAAGAAAAGGATACTGTGTGGTAATGGTGCCAGACCGCTAAACATATCTGGTCTCAGAATAGGCCACAGGACCTCCTCTTTAATGGTGGATTTGACCAGATCTAGGCCAGCAATGTCACCCCAGTCTAAAGGTGAAGTCTGCTGGAGAATTTCCGTAGTGACCATCTCTACCAGGGCGGAGTCGCTGTTTTTGAGCTGTTCCTCGTGGCTGTTCAAGGAGACTGTACTGAGCGAGTGAGGCAGGTGCTGCCGATGCTCATCGTTGTGCTCACTCATCACAGGGGAGCTGAATTTACCAAACGATTCGCCCGATTGCACCGAACCCATAGAACTCTTGGAGGATCCATAGGGTGGAGGACTAATGGCTCGGCCAGACTGGCTGCTAAATTTACGCTGATCTGAGGACATTAGCTTTGTAGGCTTAAAAGGCAGAGATGATGCATCACCACTTCGATCAAAGGCATTTCCCCTGCTCGAATCAGCAATACTGCTATCGGGCATTCTGTACATTGGGCTTTGAGTTGAGCGATGTTGGGTGTAACTAAAGTTTCCGTAACTAGACTCCATTTCTCCTTGGCCGGTCATGTAAAAAGCTTTCCGTTTTAGTGAGATGGCCGAGCTGCCATTCAAAAGTGTGGGTGCGATTGGCGCATGGCCGTGGGACTGGTAGGAATATCCGGGTATGGTAGAAGGAGGTAATGGGGTGGGAGCTGCGATGCCTGAGGGCAAGTAAGCAGAAGGAGGGGGCGCTCCCCCAGGGCTATAGCCTGGAGCAACGGAAGCCTGAGGGGGATAGCCTGAAGGAGGGTAGCTATAACCGGACAGGTTGGGTGATCCAGCGTTATAGCTGGGTACCAGAGTTGCAGGAGGAGGAGGCTGGAGGAGACCGCTGCTGTGCAAAGGTGACGGGTGTGGTGAAGGAAGTCCTGGAGTGCTTTGTCCACCGCTATAGGTGGAATGCAAGTATGTCCCATTGTAGCCGCTACCAAACTCTTGAGGCGGAATACCAGAATGCAAAGTGGCAGGAGTATGACTTCCACAACTGCTACTAGAGTAGCTGGGTTCACTCAGGCTGCTCGGGACCCCCGAGGCGCTGCCGATGTTGGCCGGGCCATCTGCAGGAGGCAATGCAGCCGGCACTACGGCCTTGCTGGCAGAAATCACATCTACCGTACAATTCATTGGATAGATGCCTTCTTGCCAAACTTCACCTTCTGACTTGCGTCCGTTCAGGAGTCCCGGGGCGCTTTCCGAATAAGAGCACAAGAGCGCCCTCTCGTTCGGACCATCCAGAATCCCCGAATACTTTTCGGCATATTTCTTCAGTAGATTTGAGGCGGTGAGGGCAGATATGTCATCGTTGGCCCATGCGTACTGATAGGTCCTCTGGAGGTGTCCGCGGTAGGACTCGGTCTTGTGGGCGGGAGAACGAGTCGTGGAAGAGATGTCGAAGTGCTGCTCCGCCCACTGCGCATGCTCCGGGGTCCACTGCATCTTTAAGCCTGAAGAAATACAAAATAAAATACAGAACACTGAATCAGAATCTTTATTACACTGAGTACTAGATTAGAGGTCATCAAACTGTGAACTGTGGGATGGGGGGTGGGGGCGCCCACAGTTGACCCACAGTTTTCAATTAGCTAACTTCTATAACTACAGCAGCAATGCATGTTTTCTGACTTTCGTTTATCTTCCAACTTCTTGTAAGAACCACAATGAAGACATAATTTTGCCATATGGAGTCTCATTTTACTGCAGTTAATGTAATTAAAATGTTGATCCAGATTCACTGATCAACATTTGCATCACTTATTAAAACTGGCGGTACATTTATAGAACTTGGTATTAACTTTGGTCTTGTCAGACAAAAACGGGCCCACAATTCACACTGCTTTTTGACTAATTCTGTAGATTCTTCCAGCTCGTGAAAGACCAGTGAGCGGGCCCTTTCAGGACACTAGTACTATAAATACAATACAGGATTATTTATACATATATCCATACATACATTATATCAGAGGTCACCAACGGCCCGCGGGCCTGTTAGAAAATAGCTCATTCTAGTGAAACTTACCAGTAAGCTGCATTAATTTTTTAATTAATTAATTTTTTTTTTTAATCACACTTGCATTGGTGTAAATTAGAAAATTACAATATAAAATTAATAATAAATTATTTATAGTAACATGTAATTAAAGCTTATAAATTTGTGATTTCACAAGTGTGTATCAAACTGGTAGCCCTTCGCATTAGTTGGTACCCAAAAAGTAGCTCTCAGTTTCAAAACGGTTGGTGACCCCTACAGTATATCCATCAATTTATTCATTTATTGGGATTTTAACATCATATTTTACACTTTGGTTACATTTATGACAGGAAATGGTACTCATTACACAAGTTTAATCAGTATACAAGGTCATGAATAATTTTACATCTTTAATTTACCCTACTGGTATGTTTTGGACATTTGAAGGAAACTGGAAACTACATGGAGAACCCACTCAGACATGGAGCAAATAAATAAATAAACTAATAAACTAAACTAGAAAAGAGAAAAAAAACATCCAACGACAACATACAGCTGTCAGAACAAATAACACATCTGTTCTCTCTTAAAGGCAGAGCAGCCCTTATTAAATATGGTGACAGGCTCAGAAACTCAGAATAGGATCAGAAAAGAACAACCTGTTGGTCAAACTCTGCAAAATCAATGATCCGATACATTAATACTTCTATACAGAGGCAAGAAAAGGACAAAATATTACTTTCCATTTCCTACCGGCTTACCTGAAGCGCAGGCTACATATCACAGGCCCACTGACAGTTACTACGGCGGGAACATCGTGGATTTGGGCCCCAGCACCTGGTTAGCACAGTATAATGCTCCTTGCACAGACCGGGGTGACACAGACATCACAGGTCACTCTATAATCCAACTCTCATCTAAAGCAGTTCCAGACAGTTTCAAATCTGCTTGGAGAAGTGCAGCAAAGCAATCTCCCAGGCAGCGCTCCGCTGCTTTCATCTCACAAACCCCACAGCATGGCCTGAATTACAACAGCTCTCTGTCTGCCCGCTGCCTTCCAGAGCACTGTGAACTGGAAAAGGAGAAAAACATGCCTTCTTTTGTCTTTTACTGCTCTCTCTTTGCTCCGCTCTATGTCCTTCTCTACGTTTCTTTATGGCTTACTCTCTCCTCTTTCCAGTTTCCATTTTTCTACTGGCTCTGAGACTCAAAAGCCAAATCAAGTTCGATCCCAAACTCCAACAGCAATAACAAGAACTATAATAATAACAAGCATATCGTCTCCGTCGCATGAAAACCGTATCTTTTTTCTCTCCTTTATGTGCGGATTGTGCGCTTAATTTTTTATATTTTGGTAAAAACGATTGTCGAAATGACAAATGAAAAAAATAGAAAGAAATCTCTGTAGCAAGTATTTTCATCGGTGGCTTTAGCCGTCTATAAAAGTTTCATTTTTTTAATACGCTGTCATCTCAAACTGAACATAGACGTTTATTCTAAATCTAACACACACACACACACACACACACACACACACACACACACACACACACACACACACACACACACACACACACACATTACTGTTAAAACAAGCAGTACTCCAGTTTTCTATCTACAAGTTCTTTGAAAATTTGAACGTAATTCAAAATTATCTTTAGAATTCTATACTTATTTGCGAAAAAGGGAATTTAGCATTTACATAAATAAAAAACTCATAATATTACAATATTGTATTTATTTCAAAGATAAAATTAAAAGGAAACATCAGGAATAATGCGATAAACAATTCAGATAGTGAACCAGGTATTGTGAATCATATTACATTAGGGGTTTATTATATCCTTTTATATCCTCATATTTGATTCTTGAGTGCACTATGGACCGCTACCTAGCTTCTTAGCGAGTGTTTTTACGAAGTAGGTTGCCAGGTCTTTTTCTAACCTGTAGTGCTATAAGGATCGTGTATGTCTAGGATAATTTCACATCTACAAACAATCGAGTTCATGTTATTGGACCATAAAAGGAACGTAGGAACGTAACGTAGGAAAACCTGAGGAACTCTGATGCGACATCATATCTCTACTAGTAACTAAAATGCTGATGACATAAAATTCTACTCATTGAATGAGATGAAGTCAATGAATCCATGAAAGAATGAACAAATATCAGGCCATAATGTACATGACATGACATTTTCCGAATTATTTAATCACACAAAACTTTATATTTGGTTGCACTGGAAGCATCGACACACAAATTAGAGTAAATATCATGTACAGCAACAAACAACAAAGCTTTTAATGGTCATAGGTTTGGTTGCAAGGTGCACAAAGATTATAAAGCTCGGTGTCTGCACTACTTCTAGAGATTGACAGCCCGTTCTGTTAAAAGCATAAAGCGGATATAGTATACAGCATAGTATTAAGCAGATTTTTTTTCTCTGCTGCTGCAGTGAGGTAAGTGGTTTTCCCCATCCACCACCTTATCAGCAGTCTGCTCGAACGGTACACACACACTTACAGTGCTAATTAGCAGTATGATGCTGCACTGATTGTGTTAATTTACAAGGTTTTAGTGAAACAGGTCGGCGCTGTAGCTGCTTCGGCTGACAGGCCTATGAGCGAATGAAAAAGTGAATCTAAAAACAAACAAACGGTCAGAACACAGCAGCCACATAATAAAGTGTATTATTAACAATAAAAGTACTTAAAATAATGACAAGGTAGAACTTCCAGAGACATGAATAATTCTTAAAGGAATTCAGCAGCTCACTGAATACGTTTGATTCATAATTTTGGTTGTTATTAACACGTTTTATGCCATTAAGCAATGCGTACTTACTGCTATGAGACGTGGAATTCCCACTGCAATCCATTTCAGATGTGTGTAAAGATTTTAATAATAATGTGCACCGAGTTGAGAATGGAATGTTTATTTTTCTCCATTCGACAATGAGCTTTCTTTTTTATGGACTATTAAACTGCCTGGCGTGTCTTCTAGAGCTGCTAAATATTGCCTTGAGAATTCCTGAATGCATTTATTACTCATATATTTTATACACAACATGATAATGACAAGGTAGTCTGGGTTATACTAGATACAGCGGTGTGATTAAGATTTTATATACCTAAATGTCAGTAATAATAATAATAACTGATCATATATAGTCCGACACTGACACTTGGACAACAAAACACCATTCTCAATAGTAACTGTTTAAATGCTTTAAAGATAGCTTTTAAGATTTGGAGATAGAGTCGATACACTTTTTCTGGAGTATATAATATCAATACCCGGATACATTTCAGTACATATACACTTTTATTTGTAGGCATTTACAGCTAACATGATATGCAATAGCTGCTAACAGAAAAAAAATCTCTAAATGAAAAAGTCACTATGGTTCTGATTATCAATGTTTTTTGTTCAGCTACAAATATGTTTCGTTTCTTGATTTTGTTTCGATTTCGTGTAGTTTCGTCCTCATTAGTGTTACTACTTATAGAATTTTAGAAAAAGAACTAAACAAATGATGCAGAGACGCTAATACCTAACCACTGGAAACATGTAGACCGGCTACTGCTATGAAAGACATTTAGGGTCAATCAATTCCCACATATTTATACTAATTTAATTATCATGAAGAATAAAAGTCCCAGCTAACTGTAAACACTCACAAAGGTCTCTGATCACACACGTTACCATGTAACAATTTAAGCAAATGACATTTTATGCCAGTTGTCAATTCACTTGCTTAACATTTAGTGTGTAGTTACATCAGCAATGTGGGTTGTACCATTACAGAGCAAAAGCTATGAATTATTTAATGTATTGGAAGCAATATATGTTATATTTCTTGTGTAATCAATCATGTTACTTAAATGTAACCATCACTAACACATTTATTAGATCACTTGTTGTAAGTGTGCTGTTGTATGCTATATTTGCTGGATTGTGATACTTGATGTAAACTCTGTATAAACCTGTTACGTTATACTGTACTTGATTTGGTTCATGGGGTCAAACACAACGAGGACCAACAATATTCTGAATGCCAAAACACAAAGGAGAGCAGGAATTGTCTGTCAATCAGAAACGTACACAATGAAAAGAATATGAAGGAGACAGAGGAGTGCAGGAGATGAATCATCTCCATGTTTGTTTGCTGGTACCAAGCATGGTGACATGACACCAGCACACAGACAAAACCCATTCCAACATAATTCATGAAAAAATACCACACTCAAAACACTAAGTATGAAGTTTAATAGTAACATAAGGGACAACATTGGTATATCATTCACTGTGGTTCAATCTAATTTAATCAGAATCAATTTAATCATCAGTAAACTAAAATGTACTGACCCTAAAACACCGAGTTTGTGAATTTCACACTGGATATAGATGATAATAATAATAATAATAATAATAATAATAATAATAATAATAATAATAATAATAATAATAGATTATCTTAATGTCCATATTTAAATATGAAAAATAACTGCAATCTATTTTATTCTAGTTATTATGTTATTACTGTTAACTTTTGATATCATGTTGGGCTGGTTCCTTTAAGTGTCAGTACAGGGAATAGTTATTGATTTACCATGGTTTTAATATCAGATGCCCTTCTCTACACAGCCCCTTATTTTATCCAGGCTTGAGACAGACCCAACACTGCCCTGGTCTGTGCATCCTATTGGCTAGGGATTTTTCAACATGCTGTTAATTCAAAAAAAATAAAAGAAGAAAATACAAAGACTTTTGAATGTTTCAAGTGGTTTGCATCACATATGTGCAGATCAGTGCAACAGTTCATTTAGGCTCCGTCTGAAGACACTGAGAAAAAAAAAGTTTCAATTAGAAGCAACAAGCAACAGCTCGCTCACCCGCTTCAGATGCAGCCGGAATAATTAGTGCCTGTTTCATTAGAGAAGCTCTGCTCAAATTCCACTCGTTGGCTCCTTACAAAAGCCCTTTGTTTAATTTACCAGTGTCTGCGAGGCTTGCTTTACAGTATGTCTGAAAATCTAAGATTACACTCAGCATCAGAATTCATGCAGGTAATGCATAAAGCTGGAAGAATTATGAATGTAAAGTGCAAAACAAGTATTTTATCAGTGCAGTGCATTCGTCATCCTCTAATAACAGGTGAGCAACATACAGCAAACAAAAACAAGAGGATTGGGTTCGAGAAAATGTGCTAATTACAAAGCAGCAAAACCTGCAGTGTGAATTATTACAAGCACCTGCAAAAAAAGCTTAAATCAACTAAATTACACACACAGAACTGGAAAACCAAAACGGGGCTAAAAATTCGCACATTAATGATTTAATCCTGCTCAGTTCTTGCATCATCTTTTCCTGAGCTGTGTCGTCTTCTCCAAGCCTGACAATAATTATGTAGAGTTCGTGCAGGCGTCTAATAGGTGTGTTATTAGTAAGAGTGATCAACAGTAAACCTCCAGAGAGGAAGCTCTGTTACAGAGCGCTGTTTAATTTTAGACACTGTGATCATGGCCAATGGAACAGAGAAGCTGACCTTTTTGGGAGCTATTAATCTGGCTAGCCTTGGCTGATTTTAAGCAAACATAGCGCCCGCACTATGTCCGTCCAATTTCCCAGCGCGTAAATTGGACCGCCGCTTGCACAATTCTCTATTCATTACTGCGCAGCTGAAAGGAAGCATAGAGGTGGTGGAGTGGTTTTCTTTTCCTCTTTTCTCTTTGTGTGTGTGTGTGTGTGTGTGTGTGTGTGTGTGTGTGTGTGTGTGTGTGTGTGTTTGAGGATGTAAGGGTATATGAACACGCAGAATTTCCCATCACTCTCATGCTTTTTAGGGTGTCGCTGGCTCCCAAGGGATGGGCTGGGTCGGGGGAGTGGAGGGAACGGCTTTACCAGAAAGTTGTCATGGCTGAAATGTGGCCTAATCAGACTCATTACCATTTTGGCCAATTTGCAGCACCAAAGATGCTTATTAGGTAACTGTGTTTGATAAAATGCTCTTTAGAAAGCTAACTGTAATGAGCTGTTTCGAATAAGGTCTAAGCGTGATTATGCCGGTGGAAGCGTTTGTCCGGGCTCGTGCAGACGCTTACATTTAGTCATGTACGATGTCATAATTAAGCCACACAACCTGCCTTCCTGGGTGCACAATGAACATGGCTGCAGACTGAGACATTCTCATTAAGGCGCCGGGATTTTTATCAGTGGATGTAAACATAATTAAGAGAGTCTCTTCCTTTCATAACATGCACACGGTGCACATGGCACGACAAGCGTGCAAATACTGCAGACAGACATTAATTACTTTCATAAATAAAAACAAACTCATGTTCTTCTAATGCTATCTACCTCGTTGTCCCCCCATAAGCTAATACGTTATAGGTAGAATATCATTTTATACTTTTTGTACTTGTAGTTATTTATTTAAATAATTTGGCACGTTATTTATTAAATAACATGGACAATACACATTAATCATGTAAATATGCTTCATTTAACAAAATGGTTCATTTTCTTCTGCTGTCCATCCAATGTTCTAAAAGGAACCTATAAGGCAATTGCAAAACAGTTAAAGTAAATAATAAAACGCCCATGGATAATTATATATATACATATTAATATATGAAATATTGGATACATGTTTTACCAAACAGTGGTTTATGATACATCTAAAGTGCCTTCTGTGTAAACAGCAATTTACATCATCCTGTGCGCTTCTAAGTATCATTTAAATGAAATCACTGCTGGTGTCTCTGATTCAATTGAACATTTTAGCTTTTAATCTGACCGTGTCATGCTAGGGATCTACATTCCTCCCACCACCCACGACAATGCTAATAAGAAGAGTGCATTTTCAATAGTGCATGGGAGTGTATGTATAGGAGTGTTTGTCCTGCCTTTAAATAAACAGCCACCCTGTCTACCGAGTAAACATAATTTGCATTCTGTGCAGCTGGTAGAGGACCCATAATGTTTCATTTAGTTAAGCTTTAGCATTTCAGACTTTAGTCAAGCTTAGCGAGGCTCGTTCCACCTTAAGCAGTCATCACACCTCATTGATTTGGTAGTTTTTACACCAAATTGCGTACTTGATACAATCCTCTTATTTATCCAGGCAATGCACTGGTGGCTAATGTGACAGTCAGCCAACCTTCACCATTGGATTCAAACTGCTAGACTCAAGCCTCTGGGCACATTTGTGCAGTAGAAAATTCCACTGCTCCACCTGACACCTGCCCGATACAAACAGCCAGCATATTTTCGTATGGACATACACTCATCATTACATGAGTAGCCAGTAGCATGTAGTAGTATACTCGAGTAACAGCAGTGTACGTAGTGTCAAGTGACATCTACCTAACTTTGCTGTTTGAAACTGGTATGTGGTCCATGTTAAATGAATAAACCTGAACTATTAGAAGTATTGGGACTACCTTGGAAACCTAAAGCGCCCTTTAAGCATTTTCAGTACATGGTGGGAGATGTTTAAGCATTTTCAGTACATGGTGGGAGATGTTTAAGCATTTTCAGTACATGGTGGGAAATGTTTAAGCATTTTCAGTACATGGTGGGAAATGTTTAAGCATTTTCAGTACATGGTGGGAGATGGTTAAGCATTTTCAGTACATAGTGGGAGATGGTTAAGCATTTTCAGTACATGGTGGGAAATGTTTAAGCATTTTCAGTACATGGTGTGAGATGGTTGAGCACTTTCAGTAGATGTTGGGAGATGTTTAAGCATTTTCAGTATGTGGCATAAGATGTTAGTCACTACGCTGGCATATTGATTCACCTCGTCCCATTGGTTTGAATGCTGTTGCGCTAAGTGAGTTAGTTTAGTAAGACAATGTGTGCACATTACCTGCCTGATAAGTAGAATGTTCGCCATGTAGAAAGCTGTGCATATTATAGGCAGTTAGACAGCAAGGCAGTTTTCGGTTATTTCTTTAATTTATTATTATTTATTTTATTTAAAATGTGTTTGGTATTTTAATTCCGTTATACCTGGTATAATGACAATAAAGATATTTTGATTCTGATAGCTTAATTATAATGGTCCAATTTATACATTTATTTTATTTATTATTGACGGCATTATGCCACCTTGGCATTATGCCACTAGCATGATGAATTCTAAATTACACTCCTTTCCATATAGGGTACACAGAGACGTGACAAAACCCTCAGAAACTCATTGCCCCCTAGTGCTGTGGCGGTAAATAACTTTGTGGCAAATATGACCTTGAAGCAGAACTATAAAGTAAAAACGTCGATTTTGAGGCGGTTACGTTGTCTTGTGTTGATTCGATGCATAAGTATAAATCAGCATTGATTGCAAATATGAAATGAAAGAATGAATAAATAATTTGGACTTAATAGAGAAACTGTGCAATCAAACGGTGCCGCTCAATCATTCAACAAACAATTGAAAAAAGCAACAAACCTGCATCGTCATGCCTCCAGGGTACAATAATTTAATTAAGCATCCTAAACCCAATTAATCAACTAATTAGTCTTAAATGTGTGTCAGGATAAAGTCCACATCATTTAGTGACTTGGTTAATTGCAATCTTAAGCAACCCTACGAGGGAGAAACTCTGATAATCTTAAGACCTATAAACACTCTCTGTGGGGGAGTTGGACTCGAGGAGATTTGGATAAAGAGCCGAGATAAACGTCTACATGAAGTATAATTAGCTCATAATTTTATGTTAATTATCTGTTTGTTAATAAAACTGGACACAAAACAAACATTATTAGGAACATCTGGACATAATCACATTATTTACTTCTAAACTGTAAACTCTCTTTGACATTTTTTTAACAGACAATAATAATGATAATAACGTATTTTATCTGCATTTATTTAATTAATAATTCATTCATTTTTATCCTGCTTTATATGCAGTAGGTGTAAAGTCTGCATTCATTTACATGACTTGTTATTCATGAACCAAACGCTACATACAAAGTCCAGGCATAACATTATGAGCACAGAGAGAGTAAGTGAATAACACTGATTATCTTTTTATCACAGCGTATGTTAGTAGGTGGGATAAATAAAGCATCTAGTAGTAAAAATTAATGCTGGTAGCAGAAGAATGGGAGGGTGTAAAGATTTGTGTGAGCTTGACAAGGGTCAAACTGTGATGGTTATATGAATGGGTTGGAACATTTCCAAAACTGTAGCTCTTGTGGTGTCGTCAGTGTCTATTAAAAAGAAAGAAACAGTAGAACATTTTAATGCTGGATAAAATACACAGTGAGGAAGGTGGTCATAATGTTATGCCTAGTGTATTCTGATTGTTGTAACATTTTAAAACATGCATCAAAAACTCTCTCGTTGAATATCGATGCATGATCTTATTGTGATTCCGTTTAATTTCTTTATCTTTTCATCCTTAAAATGCCACAGACTTTTTATTCATCAAATATTCTTCTGTCACTTTTTTATTCATATACAGGTTTTAATTAGTCGTAGTTGCAGTACTGAACACGTTATCAAAAGGTCACCAGCTTTTAGACATTGTCAACTTCTCAGTTCTTTAAATATATATTTCGTCCCAATTAAATAAACATCCGTTAAAGACCTAAACATAAACCCACAAGCTGAATTCACATGTGCGTTCACTCCCCGTGAAGTGGACCAATCTTCCCTCGGATACACCAGATTTGTCTGGAAAGCTTCCCTACTTGAAAACATCTGATTACGATGATTACAGAGTAAATTGGTCAATAGCAATAATTAGCAGTTTAACTGTGCCAGCTTTAGTTTAGTTATGGTGTACAGCGGTTAAGTGGTGGCATCCAGCTGTCTGTACTCAAACTAATTAGCATGGAACACACATTACATTAGCGGTTCGCTTGTTCTGTTTCAGGAAACAAAGTCTAACAGAGAGCCATGCTCTTATGGCTGCTGCATCTGGTGTAGCAAGGCTGTGATCTGGATGGACCTACTGTATAGATGTACAGGGTAGGATGCACAAGGATTCAAAGCTTTATTGTCATGTTCACAATAAAGAAACTTGTTTCCCTGTCCAATGAAGTTCTTACTTTGCTGTCCACACCGAATATCAAAAGTTTTAAGAAGAAAATATTGAAAGCAGAATCCAATTAAAAAATGAAATAAAGAAATAATAAAATACAATGTACATGTAACATAATGTAACATAATTTCTTTCTTTTACGCAAATGCTTACAGCATAAGGAAAATGTAGATTCTTATAGATGACCAGTAGCAGTGACCAGAAGCAACAACTCAACTCTCTAGGACCCATGTTGTTCCCCAGCTCTTACACTCTCTTCTATCTGCTACAACACAGTACTGGTTAGTTTGTTCTCCTACTTGCTCCCAGTACATATTTCTTAAATTGTTCCCACTGGAGTCCTGCACTAGTGTTTCTCTCCCTGCACTGACCAAACCGAACCGAGACACAAATAAAAGGGACACGCTGAGCTCTACAGATCAACAGTCCATGTAGCTCGGACGGAGCGACTGCATAACCTAAACCAACAATGCCTGTGTGAGCACCAAAGAGCTGGAGATTTTGTGTGCCAAACATTAGAGCTTTAGTCCAACACATCACCTAAATGGAAACATAGATATTTTAAAAATTAATGGTCAATGGTTAATAGTTAACGATCATAATTCTACCTGGAACTGTAAACGAAGAACATGCAAACTCCACACAGAAAAGACCTTCTTAATCTCTTCTGCAGCAACTCTGGATCACCCTTTGTGCCTTTCCTAAATATTCTAACTACACACCGAAACAACACGGATTGAAAAGAGCGATGCAGACCACGAGAGGGGGCTATAACCATCAAAACAACAATGTGAGCATGCTAGTAGTTAAAGTATTCGTTTACTGCATATAGTGGTGCACTGATGTTTATGATGTTTCATTTACGATCCAACATGGTATACTGATCAGCTACTATCTTTAACAATGAACTTTGAACATATGTGTAGCAAAACCATCAGAAACCTGTCGCCCTCTAGTGTTGTGACAATGAATTACTTTCCTGTGTATATTACCTCAGCGCAGAACGAATAAACGTTTAGAACAACGGTGTTGCCTTGAGTCGACGCAGAGCTGGCTGTGAGTGATCAGAAAGATTTGCTGAAAGTAAAAACATTTTTTAATCGATTGTTTCACCTGTAAATATTTATTTTGCTTTTACATGAGGCGTTTGCTGGGTTGGGATGAAATCTACTCTATTATTTACGATAAGCAGGACCGTTGAGGACGATCATCTACAGAGTACCTTTACATCTTTTATCTGATGTCTGGGATGTTTGCTCATGCCCTGCATCCTCCCTCTGGGTTCCACTTCCATCAAAACAAAACAACAGACAACAACAAACTGCCTTGTAATAAACCCACATCTATTACTCATGTAAGGCAGTCAATAAGAACTTTAAAAGTATTTCCCTAAGATCTGTAGACCGAGTTTAACAGTGCGTTTAAGGACACATTTGGAGTTTAGACAACTCATTTGCTCATGGCTCAGTTAGTTCAAGTTGTCAGTTAGACACGTCCATGTGTTTGTGCATGAGAAAAAAGAATCTGCTGCTAGGTTAATAAGGTGATTTACTTCTAATGTGCCATCTGCTTTTGTCTCAACGGAACCATCAGCATGGTATGCACGCACCACGACCATCGACCACGTCCACGAGAAAACAACTTCGCTTTGCTTACTGTTACTTTTTTATCTCACAAAGTGAGAATAACATGCAAACAGTCAACAGAGATGCCAAACCCTGGGGTACGTTCATACAGGGCATTTATCTTTAATGTAGCTATCAGTCAGGTAGTCAGTTTCCGGAAGACACAGAATACGCTTTGTAAGACGGTGCAAAATTCAAGGCTGCGTTTAGGAGAGAAGCTTTCTGTGACAGAGCTGTAATCATTTCAATCTGCTAAACACTGATTATGTCTTTCAAAGCTGTACTGATTCTATGCTCTTGTCCTTCTGTACGTCAGGAAGATTCCACTTCCCCTTCCTCTTATTCCACTGCTTATTCCTTTGCTTTGTACACCTCTTACTAAACCATAGAAATAAACCCTCAGACACAGCTCCTTCGTTTCTGCTCATCTATAAAACTATTTTATTCAGTCTAGTTTATTTTTTTCTGAATAATCACAATCATAAAATGTGGCAGATATAATAAAAATAAAGAATATCATTTGGGATGATTTGTACAGTTACAATTTTTATAATGAGCAGTGTGCACTAGCAAGCAATACATCACTTTGGTTAATACACGAAGTACATCTATTTATTAATATAAATTATTATTAAACATATTATTTATTATTTGTTTTATATATGTTTGCAATTTTATGACATCCAAAATTCCTTTTTGACTCCTTTTATTTCATTATCCTTCCATATTTTTTATACCATACGAAGCAGTTCCACTTATTGTTATTGATGTTGTTGCTGTTGTTAATATTAATTAATTATTATTATATTGTCATTACATATCATGTGTTCAAATGTGTTATATATTGTACCATGGAATGTAATTATTACTTATTGCAAATTAATAATAATCATCATTATCATTGCTAATTTTGTTTCATGTTTCATTATATGATTTGTATCATATAATATCATTATTCCTTATTACATCCTGTAATCATTATTAATACAAACAACAATAAAAACAATAATAATAATTATTATATGCATTTTAACATTATTGCTAACTATAAAACAAGCTCCCTGTCCAGACACAATCCTCCCATTTTCCTCCATCATCCATCCATCCCTTCATCCGTCCAATGTCACCGATAATGTCACCACTAATTATTTTGCCAATACCCGCGCTACAATGAACATTACACCAACATAATTATAAATCCTTTCTCATGATCCGCATCCTGATATTAAGTGGCTGGTAAATGCATCATATTTCACAACTGGACAATATATGTGAACATGACAGGCGAGAGAATTACGACCATCCATTATCTTATATTGCTGGCAATAATACATTTTAAAGCCCTCTCTGATGAAAAGTCCATCATGTGCTCAGCACAAAGACTTTCCTACGTAATCCAAAATAGATCTTTAAGGGTTATTAACACGAGTGAGGTGACGTAAAAACTGAGACAAGTCCACCCACCTCGCTTCCCCTGTCTAACTGAGTCTCTACACAGCCGCCCTAAAAAGACAGTGGAGACTGGTGCAGTAACTCAGACCCACCAGTTTAAGTTCAGCCTGTTTCTCTTTTGTCAAGCAAAAATCCTCAGCAAGTGACCAGAGAGAAATATGTAACGATTATTGAAACAGTAGAAGTAGATACAATAAATGATTTAATCAAAAAATCTCACTACACATACTTTTCATAGTAAATTTGACAAAAAAAAGTGTTTCGTACTAAACACTGCAATCCAATTAAATTATAAACAACATATAAAACGCTTTTAGAAGTTCCTTTGGTAAACACGGTTGCCAGATTACAGCCAATCGTCCTTGCCAAAAATATGGCAAAATGCATAAAAACCACCCAATCTGGCAACACTGTACACAGTATATATACTATTTTATGTGGTGGTCTTTACTAAACTAAACATTTCACATCACTAAATGTTTAAATCTTGTTTCAATGTGTTTTCTTTTATATTTTTATTTCAAACATCTATTGTGAGATTTAGATCCATTACAAATGATAAACTCCATCACCCCCCCCCCCCACACACACACACACACACACACGCACTTTAAATTAGTTTGTGCATTTGAGTAGACTTTCTACGAGCATGCACCATACTTACATACATAAACATACATAAACATATAACAGGTCAATTTACTGCTTTAAATTACCCGGTAAATGTAAATAAAGAAATCTTTTAGTGTCATAATACTGACATAACCTTTAAATGCATGTGATTATAAATGGTTATAACATATGATTAAAATATAATAAGGTTATGTTACCCATATCAGTAATTATCATGACAGCTTTTATGATATGTAATGTCATAACAGGTTTTGTCACATTTTTAAAGCTGTCACAACCTCACATCGTGACATCCAGAGTTTGCGTGATACTCTGTGACACTAAAAGACATTTTATTAGTCTCTTAACAGATTATAGTAATTCACGACCATTTCAAGACTTGTCATATTAAGTTTTCTCAGCTGGCATAGTCGCACACGTAAGCCTTTCTGTCGTCGAGTGTGGAGAAAGTGTGAAAGTAAGCGATGGGTTCGAACTCGCCTGGGCTGGCTCGAGTCTCCGTGCTGATCAGAGCCGGCAGCTTGTGTTCCGCCGGTGCATATGAAAGTAAGCTGGCCAGGACTCAAAACTCTCTCCGCAGTCAATGTGTTGAATAATGTATCTGGAGATGTCACAGGGGCTCCTGCAGCCTTTTCTGAGCCAGATTTAAATGTTTATGCTAAAATGAATGCAGATATGATGCACACACTAGTCCACGTCTACACACAAACAAACACGTCCATATATAACTGGCACCTTGCTGTTTGATAGAAACCCAGTGAATAAAGAGATAAATTACCACTGCTGGACCGAGAGATTATTATCCACTATGTGTTTGTTATTTATCTATTCGGTGCTGCATCTTTCAATTAAATCACAATTTTATAGGTAACACAAAATGTGTCAATAAGGGTTTATCTAACTGATGTCAAGCCTACAATGTATTAGCACATCATGCCAGTGCCTCAGGCAAAATGTTTACAATTCAATCTTTCACAGCACCTAGGTTTGAAAATAGTGCAGTTATAGTTTAGAGAAATGTAATAACCTAAACGTCATATATTTTTTTCTTTATTCGAATCGAAAAGAGCCTGGGTTTGAATACTGGGCTCAAACAGACAGACCAGTGTTTCGGTGGATTTCCACCAGATGCTTTGGTCCAATGTGCTTTGTAATGGAGTGGCAAAGCAGTGATGGCTTAGTGTACTGGGCTAGAAAAAATGAAGGTAGTACTTACCGACTCTAAAAATACAATCTTTAAATACTATAACTCACACTTTTATAACGTTTTACAATACATTGCTAAAATTGCAATGCTAAATTTTTGCTTAATTTAAATTGTGACAGATGTGATCGGAAGGCTGCTGGTTTGATTCCGAGAGTCGACAGGTCATGACTGAGGTGCCTTCGAGCAAAGTACCAAACCCCTAACTGCTCCTCAGGTGTTGTGGCTAAAGCTGAAAGCCGCTGGGGGTATGTGTATTCACTATTGGCTAGTAATGTGTGTTCACTAGTGTGTGGAAATGTGTGTTTTACTGAATGGGTATGGTTAAATTTAAATAATATTAGCAGTATACAAATGAACACCCTACAGGTATGTATATCTATTTCTAATATAAAAGTGTTACGGCTAAAGCGTCCAAGTTATAGCAGTCTGAGTAGTTTCTATGAGACTCTTGCATGTTCTCTCATGTCTGTGTGGGTCTTCTGGAGCTCCAGTTTCCACTCAACATCCATTGTGAACTGAAGAACTGATGATGCTAAATTCAATCCAAATAAATAAAAACAATGTTATACGTCGGTGGCACGGTGACTTAATAGGTAGCACTGCCGTCTCACAGAAAGAATTCCCAGGTTTGATTCCGGTAACACAATCCGAGACTTTCTGTGTAAAGTTTGTTCTCCTAGTCTCTGTGTGGGTTACATCCGGGTGCTCAAGTTACATCGCACAATCCAAAAACATGCAGTCAGGTTAATTGGAGATACTGAAATTGTCCTGTGTGTGTTTGTCTCTTTACCTTGCAACAGATTGGCGATCTGTTCAGGTAATTAATTTATTGGTCCAGATAAGATTAAGAGTTGGTAACACTAAATGAAGGCTGGATGGATGGACGGATGGATGGATGATTTTAATCAAAATACCAAAAACACTTTTTTGCACCTAGTGAAAATCACAACTTTTCAGTAGATCAGATAAATTCACACATTTATTACAGATCAACCCTAAGATGAGCATACAGAAGAGTGCCAAGCCTGGCACACGATATATACCAAACTGATCTCTACTGATTTTTTTTTCTTTCGATTTTTGCTGTTGGAGTCAGAGTCCACTAGTCCAACACAAACACGAGGGTCCAGTTTCCACAGATAATAGCACACATACATTGTCACATCGGACAAAATTCATCATCGAATTGTTAATGTACTAGCATGCCATTATTCAAATGCAAATTTAAATGTTTCAACCTTTCCACATAATCACAGATGATTTGCGAGGCACTGGTGTTGACAGTTCTGCCTGCACTGCCTAATAGCCCATGATGGAGTTTCGTCTGTCTGACGCTCAACGGATGTAAAAGACAAGTGTTTCACATTTGGCATTTTCTTATGCAAAGCAATAATTCAAAGGGTCTCAGGCATATGCCGAGAGCCATTGTTCTGTCCAAGTGATGCTCATTAAGGCATGACACCAGAGGCCAAAAGACGGGCTAGTCATTGAAAAGCTCTAAAGCGTGCTAAACACATTTAGAGACGTCTGTTTTGTGACTATATAGAGACCGGATTTAAATGATTCTATCTAATTCACAAACAAACACAAGAAAGAAATGTTAAAAGCCTTTTTTAATAAATCAGACTGCACCATCACTGTCTGTATAATAATAAATGAAACAGTCACGTCTGACTGAAGATTAGTTTCCAGCATTGAGTCTAAAAATCGGTCAAGATTTTGGTCAAAATCATGAATATTTTATCCAAACTGATTGACACATGATGCCAACATGATCCAAGAGAAATTCTGGGATGTCTAGGGTTAAGAAATTTGCTCCAGGGCCCAATGCTGGCTCTTTTACTGGGATTTCAAAGCACAATGTTCTGGTTGCCGGAACAGAACCACTAAACCACTGCCGTCCTGATGTACCATTTTCTCTTTTTTTCTTTTATGGTTCCTATCTCTCTGATGCACACTTACAGTCTCTAGAGATCACTTACACACTTCAAAAGCAAGGAGCCCCAGACACTGACCTTACTACATGAAGCACCATTGACCAGACCCCTACTCTATTCCCAAAGGGTCCAGTTCCAAAGACATAATCCAGTCAAGGATGACTCAAGAGAACCACCCTGACCTGTTGGTGTTAACAAACCAACTTTGAATTTTGGCTTCAGGAATCCATCATTTCTCGAACCAACTAATAATATTTCTGCCTGTTAGCTCTAGAGACATCAACCTGATGGTAAAGACAAACAACACCCAGTTCCAAAAAAAACTTAATGACTTTCAGGATGTTTTGGAACATCAATCAGTGGGTGGTGAATGGGAGCAGAAGATACAGAATGAGACACCAGAACCATTCCAGAGAACAAAACTATGCTGTGGAAAAGTAACCTGACCCCAAATTTATACACCAACACCAGTTTGCTCCAGTAAACCAACCAAACATACAGATTGAATGAAATTACCCCAAACCTTTTGCCATGACATGATTGTCTATACCGCCACACAATAACACGTTATTGTAATTTGTATGTATAAAGAAGTATCAACCAAAATGTTTTTTTTACATTTAGTGATTAATATATTTACCAGGAAACAACCATGGACAATGTGAACTTCTGAAATCTCTAGCTTAGCTTGCTTTAACATATTGAGTGAAGCTACTAAAGCTGTTTATGCAACAACAACAAAAAAACTTGAAGTGCTGCCACCAAATGAAAACACTGTTTGCCTCTTCAACACTATGATTATACAGTAGAGAAAAAAAATTATTACTCCACTTGGCTTTGTAGTAGGAGCTGTTTACCACTGAACTGGCACAATATGATGCTTAAATATGATAGTGAGACCCAAAGTGACCAAAGAACTTTTTTGGAACTCACTGCACACATTTAGTTTCAAAATACTTCATAATTTAAAAAAAACTACGGAAATAAAAGACTATTTACAAATTCCAGTCCAAGTGTTTTTTTCCAGTTCAAGTGATGTGTAAATACATCTTATATCACTTGCTTATAAAGCCAAAAATTAAGCATCTCCAAGTTACATTTACGGCCTTTTTAGTAAAGTCAATTGTCTCACTCAAATGTATGTCTCTGGAAGTCCTTCTGGAAGTTGCTCTGGAGAAACAAACAGAGATTCAGTATTTCTAATCCTCTGCAGACACCGAACAGCGCACAGTTTTGTGAATTACAAACCAATAGACCTGGTCTGTTGCAAACGAGCACATTACCTTGTTCAGTGGTCCGATTCAGGCATGTGATTACTCCACACTCACCCTCCATTACACACGCCAGCCGACAAAAGTGAATGTGACGTCGAAAAATAAACCTGGTGCTGGATAATCCGATTCCTGTTTACATAGTGTTGGTGTAATTAATAAAACTATTCGAGCGCTTTTGTGCTGTCTGTTTATGGAGCAAGAGAATGCAAACTTCCATTCTACACTGTGAGGTGTGAACGATGTACGTAATGAATGAATTTCCTTCATTCATCCGGTCAAAATCTGTTAGTAAATGGGTATGCAAAAAATTCCAACAAATGGAGTTTTACATAGTATATGGATACACCGATTACGAGTAGAAGAATAACAGAACTGTCTTTTGTATTGTGTTACACTCATCAAGCACAAGCGCTGTCAGCAAATAAGAAAACAATCACTGGCGGATCTGCTACTTCCTTCCCTTCAACAGCTGTAAACAATACCTAGAAGCCACTTACTTTTACACACTATGCCTTTCCTTGAGGATGGAATGCATGTAAAATATTTTAAGGTGGTGGAAACAATGGAGGAAGACAATTTTTTAAATAAAGTGCCCAGCTCAGCTTATTATCAAAGTATAGCGTGTGTAGCTGTGCACATGTGAAACCGTTATCTATGCAACTATGATGTCGTAAAATCAGGATATCTTAGCTAGATGGGCTTGGAATATAATTTTCTATAGACGCTAATAAAAAATGAAAGATTTGCTAAGTGACCATGCAGGTGGCTTATGAAAAATGTAGAGCACTGTGTGTAGTGGATATCTGAGGGAAATATAAACAGTCTTAGCCGTACAGCCAGGATCTAATATGGTACTTTCTCTTGGTTGTCTGCTGAACACAGATTGAGAGAAAGTGTGTGTGTGTGTGTGTGTGTGTGAGAGAGAGAGAGAGAGAGAGAGAGAGACCAATGCTTCTGAATATCAGGACAGACTTTTATTAGCATGCCACCGGGCTTAAAGGCCCTTTGACTTGAAAACAGTACATAACTACGATGTGATGTGGAAACCCGATATCTCCACAAATAACACTTTTGTCCTTACTGTCCAGCGTTTGTGTTCCGGTTGTGTCTTAAACTGTTTTATCGGCTTAGGAACATCAAATAGACATTTTCCTTAAGAGGGACTTTTGACCCAGGGTAGTCTATATTGATTTTACATCTCCCATGATTGAAAATCCTTTTTAGGGCAGAACTAAGCTCAATCTACCCCTGGGAACCAAATCCATATGCTTTATAATTTAAAGGTACATCCAGTTAGAAGTTAACCGACTTTTTAGTGGAATAAGTTTCAGTTCACTAAATCTGTGGGATGTTCAATAGATGCAAATGTAATGGATCATTTACATATTTAACATTTGTAAAGTAGGCTTGTATCCAAGAGGATTTCAGTGTGCTGCACGTTGAGGTTGGGCTCAGGCTCTTCACTATATATACGGGTAGGCGTTGGGAGCAGAGAATCGTCACATATATGAACAGGGCTCTTACAATTGCCTGCCTGGAAATGCTTTTTCTGGGAAAGTAAAGGCTGCCGACTATAATTACTGCCACTGATCATATATCAAAATGACACTTTTTGCTTACCATTAACACTTAGGTCCACTTCCAGTGGATCAACAAATAGAACTTGTTTGCTATCATGTAGCACATATACATACTTGTCTGCTGTTTTAGCATGTCCAGATTTCATCTCCAATCACGGTACATTCAGCAACACCTACATTTACTGGGTAAAAGGCAGAAATACATCTCGGGGCATCTTTAAAGTAATAAAACTCCTCTCAACCCATACTGGACAACCCCAAGTGTTTAGGCCTTACTCTACCAAGAAAGAGAAATATAACAATGTCCATGACTAAACTCTAAACCTAATGCTAGGCTTTTTGTTTGGCATTTCAGAAGCATAGTTTAATATATGGATTTGAGATTTTAATTTGTTGTAACAAAACAGAAATTTAAATGTTTAAATCTAATGATGAGACTTAGTGGCTAAGCGACTGGCCTAATGACCAGAATGCCAGTTCAAGCCGCACTACCACCAAGTTGCCACTGTTGGGCCCCTAGGCAATCCTTCATTTCTCAAAATGTTCTTCCAACGTAACTGTAATTCACTTTGGATTAAGCCGTGATAAATGCTGGGAATGTAAAATGTAATTTCATAATGCATGTACGAGAAACTGACTGTAAGCACAGACACGAGAGGAACATGCAAACTTTACACAGAAAGCCCCAGATCACCTTGCCCGAAAATCAAACCTGGGGCTTTTTACTATGAAGTAACTTAAGGTAACGTGAGGCAAATTGTCAGTTTAAAAAAGTTCCAGCTTTTATAGAAATGTGGTTGTATTTGTGTAAATGTGTCATTCAGCTATGATTATGTGCATGGACCTACTTGAAATTTAGACTTTTTAATATAAAATTACCAATAATATAATAGCATCTGTAAAAACAAAGCTCTGTATCCAATAGCAATTATAATCTGCATTTTAAAAGACACAATAATGAATATAATGTATTTTATCTTGCAGGAATAATTGTCTGAAATAATGAAGATTTTAAAATGAAGCTTAAAATAATGAGCAAACTAATGAAGTATAATTTTAGCATTAATTATGCAGCACTACTCCAGGTCAAACCATCTAAAATAATAAATCTTTTAATTCATGTATCTGTTCATTCATGCAGTTATCTTCAGTAACTGCTGTATTCTGATCTGAGCAGCTGGGGGCCTAAATGCATATTCATTCATTCATTCATTCATTCACTGTCTGATTTACCAGAGCTTTATCCGATTCAGGGTCATGTTGGGTCCAGCACAGAACACACTGACACTCAAACAGGAGAACCCAGAGGAAAGCTCAGACAGACACAACACCAGTCAAAAAATTGGACTTACATTATTAGTATGTTATTTTTAATTTATATTCTTTTCTACATGTTTCATACGTCCAGTCTATGCATGGACTATTTGACCAAGAAAGAGAGTGATGGAGTGCTGGGTCACATGACCTAGCCTCCACAATCACCTGAACTAATCCTAGTGGAGATGATTTGGAACCAGTTGGACTGGAGATTGAAGGCAGAATCATGTACAATGTACAAAATGAAATAATGAATTAATCAAGAAAAAAACATTGAATGAGAAGGTGAGGTCTACCATACAAAATGAGGCACACAGTGCTAGAATCCGTGTGCTTAGGTGTTTGATATTGGTTGTCTGTGCGCCGTCTAATCTTTGCTTATTGTTCCTTACTAAACTTTCTTTAACTTTTCCTTACCTTTTCTGTACCAAACATATAAGCAGCAATTAGAGATTCCAATAATTCCTTAATTAAACAATTAAGCCGTAAGTGCGGTACACAAAGGGAAACAATGATGTGGTGTTCAGCTGTAAATAGCATTGCTTCATCTAAAACCCATAGTGCTCAGCGGTCACTATTGACTGCAGTGGCCGAGGAAGGTCAGCCGCGGAACATGGGCTGCTCGAAAGGTGGAATGAGGCAACTGAAGCAATCTTTGGTCAATATGAAATAGAAATCTCTGGACTGTACTGTGCCAAAGTTACTGAAGTGAGGTGGCCTTGCTACATGGGGAACTTTCCTGAGCGGAGGGGGGTGTTATGGGAAATTGGCTCACCCACTGGCGCCATCCGGCATGACTCAAATAGAGGATCATGCAGCACACATCACAGAATACAGATCTGAGCTCAGAGCTGCCATGCACTTTTATCATCCACGTACAATTCAGCTGGATTTCAGCATTCTGTCCAAGCCACTGAGCATCGTTTCTCATCACCAATTAATAAAAACAAACGCAGAGATGGAAAGAGAATTACAATACTTAAGAACAAGTTCAATTACTTTGATGAGTTTTACTTAAATATGATATAAATTACTAGTATAAAAATCTACTCAAGTAAAAATGAGCTTTTTTACACTTTCTAAACAGAGGTTGTGTGTGGAGGTCTGTCTTGCAAATGTAATGCAAACAGGAAATATAGAAAATAAAATTGTTTTTGTAACTAAATAGAATAGATAAACATGTTGATACAACATTTAAATATGCAGGTACGTATAATTTATGATTATGTCCCATAAAACATTCGTATTACCAACCAGTGTCTTGAATTTTAAATATGTAATATTAGTATAATAACATAGATTAGTAATAAGTAAATTTAAAGTAATTTAAATTAAGAAAATAAGTACATCATATATGCATATATGCTCGCCCTTGCATAGATGCTTGGTCGTGTTGCCAGATTGGTGTTTTTTCATTAGTGTACATTTTTTAGGGATTTTCAAACATTCAAAAAATGTCTTCATGAAAAATCTAAAACATTCCATTTGACAAAGATTGTCTTAATATTTGAGTAAGACTCTTCTGCTATCTAGTTTTACATGTCCTCAAATTGATTCGGGAATCGATTCGTTCGATACCTGATTCAAATCGATACTTAATACTTTTATGTCTAACCATATCTAACTAATCTGAAGGTTTACAATGCCAGGCTGTTGCTGTTGGGCACTTGAGCAAAGCCCTTAACCCTATATGCTTAGACTGTAAATTAGGGCTGACCGCAATTAATCGATTATTCGTTGGTCGACCGAAAAAATTACTAGTCTGCCAAATTCCATTGGTCGACTAGTCGCAGGAAAGAAAAACGCTGCGTTTCGTCAAAGGACTTCTGGGACTTTTAATTTG
>JAOTRQ010000031.1:3427467-3438633 GCA_028565875.1 Hoplisoma paleatum
GTGTGTGTGTGTGTGTGTGTGTGCGTGTGTGTGTGTGTGCGTGTGTGTGCGTGTGCACGCGCGTTTGTGTGTTGGGGGAGGGGAAAGCAGAGGGAGCATGTCAAGGATTTGAGGTCCTTCATCTCTGTAGAACAGCATTCACTTCTCTCAGTATAGCAACAGACAGCTGCAACCACTTTCTAATGCAGCCCAACTTAGATCATCGAAAGAACTGACAGCGTACTTTCGAAACACATAAAGATAACACAACCAGCTGCCACGAGAGACACAGAGAGACACACACACAGAGAGGAAAGAGAGACTGATGGGGGCTCAGCGTAGAAATGGGATTTGTATTTGCATGCATGTCTCCCTGGAGGGTTTTCCTGCATTTTTCAGATGAAAAACACACAAGACTACATTAAACATATTTGTTTAAAGATGACAAGCAGCTACTGATTTGGTTTAAGCTGAATGGTTGTCCTGAATGTGGGGTAAGGGAGCAGATTTGTTACAGAGACTGATGAATGTAGCCTTCTGTAAAGATGAGTGTTTCATCAATTTGAAACCGGGCTCGTGATCCCCCAAGGTGCTCGTCTAGTGATGACTTGACTCTGTCTGGAGCTTTCATTGTCACCAGTACACACAGATGTTAGTACACATTTATATAACTAAACTGTTAGTACTCATTTATAAAAGCAAAACCAATATACCGGGTGATCCGACACCTAAACGTGACATCACTACCATTTAAAGATTTATAGGTTGCTGAGTGTTAAGTCTATTAGTGATTATTAATAATCACTCATCTGATTTGTCACCAAACGTACGACTATGATCACACAATTTGCAGTAAGAGCATAAAAATAGAAATTCTAAAATATATCAAACCTGTATAATGAACACCGATCGCCAAATTACTGTCAAATAAACAGAAACTAGACACTCAACTAGCAAGTTAACACTAAAGGATGTAAATTCCACTCAGAGGAAACTAACACTGTCGGCATGATCATGTTACACTCATAAATGTTAAAATGTCAAATGGATCAAGATGCCATGAAACTTAAAACTGGGGGGTAATCTGCCAGTCTACGTTCTAACAGATCCCAAGCAGCTAAAAGAAATAATTTCCAAGAATAATTAAAAAAAATATCTTTGATCAAGTGTAACACTGTTGGTTATTGTGCAATGAAACAGAACATCCTATATTTGGCCAAGCCAGCACAGACAAAATAAAGAATCAGAGAAACTAAAAGTTTGACTTAAAATTCAAGTTAAAATAAAACCCAGCCAATACATGCATAAAAAATCATGATTGAAGTATCTCATAAAAAGTATTGTAGTGGAAAAAATACTTAATGGCAAAATCCCACTACATCATCATCACCTGTTATTCCTAAAAGCATATGATCAAGGTATGACAAATCTACACAGTACAGCTATAAGGTTTCCTTGTCCTGAAAACAGATTTCAGCAGATCACATGCACAGTTTTCTTATATATGTGATCGAACATGATTCATAACTGTTGTATAGAATACATTTCTTGTGATGCACAACGTACTAACTCATATCAGCTTTTCAAACGTATGACAAATTCTTTTAACGTAGCAGCAAGGTCACCAAACTAGCACATGAACATCTAAACATTTCCATTTCACTTTAAACATGTTTACGTTTACTGTACGTTACTGGCATCTTTACAACAACTGTCATCAATGCTATTGCGATCACATCGTCATCATGAAGGTTAGATAAATGCCAGACACGCTATACAACTACTGTCTGTATCCATTGTCTTGATTTGTATATGCAATTGATATCTGTATATCCTATAATATAGGAGCACAAGAAAATCTTGAGATCGAAACAAGCAACACCAAAAGTTTAATGACAGCTTATTTAAAAAAATGATTTTAACCACACACCTCCATGTATCATCTCTGGTCACACTTAAATTCAGCCACTACATAACATACACTAATAAGCATGTGGAATAAATACATCAAATAACTAAACTAAACAGGTATTTACAGCTAAAACATCCAAATGATGATTCTAAGTATAATGATAAAAAAAATACAAACGGAAAAAAAAGATTACAATAAAAATAATCAGCTACAAGATTTAATCTAAACTACTTTTTAATATTAATAAGCTGACAGTCCAGGTCATGCAAGTCACGATTTCAGTGCTTGAGTCAAAAACAACTAGACTTTCTTTAGATTAGTTACCACGAAGCCTAAATACGAAGCATTTGGATAGAAAGGTGAAACGTCTTCAAACATCTAAAAGAAATGTGATATTTATAGACTTCAAAATCAGTGCAGCTACTGTTCAGTGTAAAATAATATGAATAATAAGGATTTAATCATGCTGGTGTTCTGAACCAATGTACAGAGCAATAAAACAATTTAAACTCAGTCCAACTGAATTCATAATACGGTGATTAAAATTCAAAGAACTCTAAGTAAATAGAAAATACATAAATAGAAAAAGAATTATTTTAAACAGCAGAAAAGAAATATTTCGAATCCATCATGAATCCATATATCTTCTGTTTAGTGAAATTATAAAAAGAGGTATTATTAAATATATGTATTATATGTCATTAGTAAAATAATTATAGGTATTTACTTTAATAATAAATTGTGGCTGTGTTCCTCATGCTGCATGCTCCATCATGTCAACACGAGCCACATCAAGTAAAGAGGGTGATGAAAAGAGGAGGGGTCAGCATCTGTCATCAGGCCCACCACAAAACTCAACATAAGGTTTCATGTCTGAACTCTCTCTCACACATACATGCACACAAGCACACACACACACACACACACACACACACACACACACACACACACACACACACACAAATAAGAAGTGTGTGGCGCTGTCATGTCATTTAACATGCTGATAAAGCAAGCATGGGGTTAAACCAGGACTAACTGGACTTAGCACAGCCACTTTCTCACACGCCCCCCACACACTGTAATAAATAATCAACACCAGCTTCCAGGAAACCACAATATTAAAACCTTCCACTGCAAAAAAAAACCCAGCATCCATCAGAAATAGTCCTGACTCAAGGTATGTTGTGCACCGCTGAGTACGGCTGGTCGTAAAACACTTACACACTGAACACAAGCCACCGCTGTTCTGTTTAGATAATACCCATCAAAATGGATCATCCATCCACTTCAAACGCTCACTTCTCATACGCCTAATAACTTACACACACATATAAAAAGCCGTGTCCACTCCGGCAAGAACACGCTACAGAAAACAGCACTTGAATGTAATAAAAATGGCTTGTTTGAATATAAATGTACAGTCGGGTACTGATGGATCTTCAGCACTGAAGAGGAGTGAAACACATTCCAGAGTGTTTTAATTGAATGGTTGAATAATAATGAAAATGTGCACAACTACATCTTCATTATCACACCGGAATCATATTTTTATAGAGATAATACATTGATGGTAATGCTAAAAAGAATCCAACACGTTTATTACCATTACTTTTAACCGTTACTCAACTGTTTATGCCTATTTGAAAAAAAATCTCTTTCATATTGTACAACTCATTGTATACTCATATAAAATATTAAAATACACGTGTCTGTATTATTCAGTTTGTTTACCAAACAAAACATGAACATAGTCATTTGAATTCTTCCTATCTTTTTCAACATTATTTAGAATATAGCTGATGGTTTCTATGTGCCATGACTGATAATATTTTTGTTTTAAATAAATATGTGTGAAATGTTTTACTCATGGATAAAACATCATCAGACTGACTAATGCTAATTGTTCTAAAAAGTGTATTTTTCCAATTTGAGTTATTGTCCTTGAGGAAATCCTTTAGTAAATGAAAAGTTTATTTAACAAATGTAATAATTGACATGTGTTTTCTCTTTATTTTAAATAAAGATCTGGACACATATGAACTAGAAAGACTTGATGCAGATAAAGTTTCCACTTTTGCAACGATGCTGTTTAAATGACTGACAGTTACAGATACAGCACCCAATCATATAAAATGTGCAAAAAGGAACAAATAAATAAATATGTTTAACTTTTAGTGGTAATTATACAACTTGATAAAACGGGTGCAATAAAATTCAAATTAAAATAAGCAAAATGTACTGTGAGTAAAGTAAATGCATGTATATATTGTCATAACTTCAATAAAAAACATGCTTCAAGTCTTTAAGTCAAAACTCTGTTTTGTATTAATACACCAGTTATAGTGACAACTATAAAAGTGTATAGATAGATCTTAGTCAGATTAATGCTCTAAATATGTTTTAATGAAATATAAACTCGATGTGATATATGTGATACGACTGCAAAAACAGAAATAAAATTAAGCTTTAGAAATTCAGTTTATGTGAGCTGATGAGCTGCATAACGTCTGCTGTGTATTTTTAAATACACCAAGTGTTTAATATTTTGATTTGATTGAGTATATTTTTCAAATATAGAATATTTTCTTTTTAACATGCAGTATAATATGTATTGTAATAAAATGCATATTTATAACAGCCTGTAGCAAGCATGTCGAGAGAATTTTACCTGATCACGTTACCAGGTATCAAAGTTTGCATTACTTGGTTCTAATTTCCGTAATTACTGAACAACAGTCGTTCTGTCGACCATACAGAAAATAATCCTGTCTACCTTCAGTGCATCAAAGAGTCATTTAGAAATTAATATAAATTTTGTAATAGTTTTTAAAGTTTCATGCTGATATTGTCTTAAATCATGATGATCCTGACAATATTATAAAAATACCGTTATTGCCTATTTCTAATACTCTGTTTCAAGGATGAGATTGATCATACTGTATTAAGAATTTGCTTTAAATGTCAGTATGAAGCAGATATTCGAGTACACTGTAACCAATAATTTTTCGTATAATAAAAAACATTAAGGCAATCTGATTTGCTTTACTGTTACAAAAACTTAAACTGAAAACATGCAGAAATGCAAATTTGATGTATGAGGATGTAATAATAAGAATAATCCTGGTGTGTCCTGTAGTGACACTGGATGTTTAAATCAGAAAAACATTGAATTCGAGTTCAGTCAAGATCATGTCTTCACTTCATGACACGGACTAAATGTATAGTTTGTGTGATGCTTTATATCTCCCTGACCACTGAGCACATTTCGGACTGTACTTCACTGAATCATGTTTAATCTTTTATTTTCCCTCGCTGTCGCTGTCACATTAGGTTTAATTCACTCAAATGTGTGTTTGAGAAATGAATGATAGTTTTAGTGTCTTCAGTGCTTATTAGGCTACCCGGGAAATAACAACTGGAGAAATAACTTCTACTGGAGAAGTGTTAAGGATTTTAGCAAAGTGTCTTTAAAAAAGAAATGTTTCACAATTCTGTTTTGAAAAGTTTTGTAAAAGTGAAGAGGCCTTCTGAAGCTTTCCGTCTCTCATTACACTCATTCACAAAACATTACACATTAATCAATAAAAAGTACTATGTACACATAAAACCCATTTTAGTTTAATTTGTAGTAATACTGTTTTTGTATTGTCGTATTCTATTGTCGTACATATTAAATATCAGATTTAAATGTCTGTGCATCTGACTGTGCTATCACAATTATATTATTAAACTCCGAGCATCCAAAGTTTCCATTGATTATAAATGTATACAGTGCACAAAATGAATGTAGTGTTATTATAATTATATAATATGTATATTATAATTATATAAACATTATTAAAAGTATTATCATTGTTGTTATTGTTATGTATTTTACAGATGATTTCTCTGCTTACCTTATTAAAAAGAGGATGCACAAATATATTTACAAATCTAAGTTATCCTAATACAGCACACAAAGTATAGGATACTACTAACACTAGTAATATTATTATCACTGTTAATATTGTTATTATTATTAAGGTTGTGTTGGCATCACCAAGTAAAACAGGTAGCTTAGTAGTAGTTGTCACAATTACAATAGTGGAAAATTATAGAACAAATAACAAATAGAAAAATCTGACCTACCATCCAGAGCAGTGCCACTGATCATGTCTTCAGGAATGAAGCAAGAAAAAAGTAAAAGGGGTGAGGAAAGAACAGAAGGAGAGGAATTCCACACACTGGGGCTTTTTTCCCTTATAAGCTGCTGCCACTTTTCCTAGATCGGATTTCCTCTAACTGTCCAGCCCATGGGGGGTTTATTTAACCAGGTACTCATTTAAAAGCACATGCATCTATTAAAGCTGTGCAGAATGTGAGTAAAAATAGGCTTCTACCAGGTGGACAAGGGAGTGAAAGTGACACACACACACACACACACACACACACATACAGAGAGAAAGAGAGAGAGAGAGAGAGAGAGAGAGAGAGAGAGAGAGAGAGAGAGAGAGAGAGAGAGAGATTGTATTCCTATTCGCCACCGCGTTCCACCTTAAATGGTGCAGCACTCCGTTTTAGGCGTCTCGTTTGGCACAAACGAATTTCTGCACCATTTAAGGTGGAACGCACAACTCGAATTAGAACCAGGCAAATAAGCGTGCAACTTTTCTGTCATGGTCGGTGTGTGGGGGGTCCACTATCCCGACGTGTGCCGTGTAATCCGTGTAAACGGCTCTCAAAAGCGCGATGCCGTTTGCGCATTTGGCGCATCGGTGTCAAACTTTTTAGCGCCCTGTGCGCACGCGCTGATCATCAGTAACTGTTTTAACACTGAAAGTTCCACTCGGTCGGATCGAACTTTATCTGATCTCTGATGTCAGATCGGGATCGGTGTGACGCACGGACGATCGCGCACGAACATACTCAACTTCTCGCTCCCGTGTGGCACCTCGGCGTTTACCGAGCGCGCCAGTGCGGTGCGATCCCGATCCGATGCACTTTTCGGACGGTACTGACAGCATCGGACGGCATGACCACAGGATCGAGCTGATCGAAGCCCCGACGCGAGCGGTCCATCCAGCGTTAGGAATGCGGCGGTAACGTGACGGCGGGATTCGGGAGGGGGGGGACTTACCTGCGGGTGTAACGGGGGAACAGCGGAGGTCAGAGCGACATCGATCCGGCGGGCTGGGTGAGGAAACGCGGCTCGGACGAAGCGCTGGAGCCGGCGATCTAAAATCATTCCAAGTTTTAGTGAAGGGGAAGGAGGGGAAGACTGACCGCTGCCTCTGCCATGTTGGAATTTCAAAGCCCAAACAGCTGCGCCGTGCAGCAGCCCAGCACGCCGCGCACTGCGCATGCGCAATGCCGTTATAGACGCATTCGATACTGGGCCGCGCACCGAGGGGGTTTAACTCCCCAACGCAGCGTGGATTCACTCATTCACTCACCCAATCAATCACTCACCCACTCACTCCTCACTTACTCACCCAATCACTCACTCACCCAATCACTTACTCACCCAATCACTCACTCATTCACTCACGCAATCACTCACTCACTCATTCACTCACGCAATCACTCACTCACTCATTCACTCACCCAATCAATCACTCACCCACTCACTCCTCACTTACTCACCCAATCACTTACTCACCCAATCACTCACTCACCCAATCAATCACTCACTCCTCACTCACTCCTCACTTACTCACCCAATCACTCACTCACCCAATCACTCGCCCACTCACTCACTCACTCACCCACTCACTCCTCACTCACTCCTCACTTACTCACCCAATCACTCACTCGCCCAATCACTCACTCACCCAATCACTCACTCATTCACTCACTCACTCACCGAATCACTCACTCACGCAATCACTCACTCACCTAATCACTCAGTCACCCAATCACTCACTCATTCACTCACCCAATCACTCACTCTTCACTCACTCCTCACTTACTCACCCAATCACTCACTCGCCCAATCACTCACTCCTCACTAACTCACTCACCTAATCACTCAGTCACCCAATCACTCACCCAGCCAATCACTCTCCCAATCACTCACTCACTCACCCAATCACTCACTCACTTACCCAATCACTCACCCAATCACTGAGTCACCCAATCACTCACCCAATCACTGAGTCACCCAATCACTCACCCAATCACTCACTTGCCCAATCACTCACTCACCCAATCACTCACCCAATCACTCACTCCTCACTCACTCACCCAATCACTCACCCAATCACTCACTTACCCAATCACTCAGTCACTCACCCAATCACTCACTCACCCACTCACTCACTCACCCAATCACTCACTCACCAAATCACTCACCCAATCACTCACCCACTCACTCACCCAATCACTCACTCACTAAATCACTCACCCAATCACTCACTCCTCACTCACTCACCCAATCACTCACTCACCCACTCACTCACTCACTCACCCAATCACTCACTCACTCATACATGAAAAGTTAAGTAAATCTACTGAGATCATCATTCATTCATTCATTCCAGGGACAAATATGATTCCCTTACACAGACAGTGTTTTGTAAAAGAAACCTAAAAACCAGTTGGCCTAAACACACCTTATGTTGCTTGGTTATAGCTTGTTAACTAACTTATGACCAGCACTGGGTTATTTATTTTTTGATGACCAGCTGGTCTTGAGAAAAACAATTTCTGGCTTGATGGGCAACTATAACCCCAACACCCAGAGAGCAGAGGTTAGGTGCTTTGCTCAAGGGAATGTCAGACATGACCTGTTGACTCTTGGTAATAAACTGGTAACTTTTTGATCACTAGCCTAGTTATCTAACCACCAGGCCAATGCCTGCCTGTAAGAAGATCACTGGTTAACATTCTTGACTAATTGAGCAATAAGCTTGTAGGTTCATGTTTTACCATCTACAGTCGCATCTCAAACATACTCAAATACCGTATTTGCCCACTGCTGAGGTTCTAATGTTCATCCATCTGTTGTAGATCCTGGTTTAGTAAAAAGAGCACATGCTTTTTTGGTGTACCCCTGTTCCCACATCTCATATTTCTGACACTGTATGTGTGTAAGCCTTGGAGTGATGCATTGATCTGGCCCTGAGAACTCTCCATTGAGTTTACCTGAAATTTCCAGTTCAGCCTTCAACCCCGGCGAGAATTCCTGGCACCCAATTGTAATCCTTTTGGCCTCTCTAACAAATGAGTGCAGGTCTCAATCCAAGGTAATAATCACTGTAGTGGACTTGGCCAGGAGATTCAGTCTGTCCAGTCCATCCGGTCCAGCTTGAGCTTGCAATGCTGCATTTATTCAGGTAAGTTTATTATCAAAGTTTATTTTACTGGATCAAAAGTTAATGGGAAGATTTAGAGAAACAGAATATGCATTGCTAGAGAAAAACGAACAGACATGCAGCAAAAACCATTCTAAATGGCTGTATTAACCTCAAAAGTCGACCATGCAACACTTCCTGTTTATACATTTTGGTGTCCAGATAATTGTACAACATTTACAAGACACTATTATCCAAAGCAACTTGGCTAAACAAGCTTTAAGCAATCGAGGGTTATGGACCTTGCTCAAGGATCTAAAAGTAGCATACTGGCAGTGGTGAGGCTTGATCCAGGGAGCTTCTGGTTTCTGATCCAGTACCTTAACCATTAGGCTCTGGCTGCCCCCACAGGACAATTCAGTGTTTTCAACCAGAGCTCACAGAGGAAACCTGGACCTCCCCATCTGATGATTGAACCCAAATGTTTTAGGATAAAATAAATAAATAAATGTCAACCACAACAAACTATCTATGTCAAATGTTGTCACATTCTCCCAGGTTCCTCATGACTTTTCATCTGGTTTCAATGGTTCAACTCACTGTCTAAACACAAATCCAGTGTGTATAGTACAGTATGTATATTCTGATCATTCCAGATTTGATCTGACCTGAGAAGGAGCACACTGAGACATGTGCAGCAATGTAACATATATTATATTTCCAGACAAGGTCTTACAAACTCACGTATCCACCAGTGCGGAGAGTCAAGCCACCAAATGTTTCACGCTTTATATCTTTTGTTCTCTGTTTTGAAAGCAGTGGTCACATCCTATGCACTTAATATGTAAATATATTTAAATATTAAATATAATATGATATTAAAGATATTTAAACGAACGAAAGAATTCAATGAAATGGAAGAAAAAATGCATGTAGATAAAGGTAAACGTTATCAGTTTAGGTATAAAAAAATATACTAAATTATTGAGCAAATTACAAAAAATGATGTTTTTTAAACAATTACACTTCTTGTATAAAAGAATAATAATAAATTGTATTTAATTATTCCTATTATTTTAAAGAAACACTACAGGGTATGAGTAGTTTTCCACAGCTTTGGAGGAACCTTTAAACCAAGGGTTCTTAAATAATTTTTTGTAAGTGGCCAAAAAAATCTCAATAAAAGGCCACGAGCAAAAATGCAATTTTTTGAAGCAGAACCATGTAAACAAATGTAATAATAAATTTGTAAAGAAAAACAAACAAGGGCAATATTCCTTTAAAAATCATATTAGATCATAAACTATACTTAAAATAAAGAAACTGTTTTACATTTTCTGTGGAAAGGGGGCTTGTATGACGATGCCTAATATGCGCCATTAATAACGTTGTCACCAGGGTTGTGACAGCAGTTTTCCAAATAAAAAAAACATGTCGAACAAACTTTTGACAGCGTGTTGGATACGATGGGAAAAAGACGACCCATTCACCTCTCTACTTATCATTTTCTAATGTAAAACTGTGGTCTGATCATTTATTGCAGCTGGAGTTATTGCTAAAAAGAAAAGAAAGAAGAATCAACTTTAATCTAGCAAGATGAGGCAAAAAAAGAGGAAACTGTGTCCCAAGGTTGGTCATCAGGTTCCAAATTTGGCTGCCCTGCTTGGAACATAGCGAAGCAAATTAATCGGTAATTCATGTGCGAGCAAGCTTTACTGACCAGTCCTTTAGCATTTGTAACTGCTTTTGGGTTCACTGTGAACCGACAATATCACAGAAGATTCATGATTAAATGATTAAACGAGCGACAACACAGTGGTTAGAATCACTGTGTAATGGATCGTGTTGAGAAAGGAAAACAGACTGAAAAAGAACAAAAAAATGAAGAAAGAGACACACAGAAAGAAGAGAGGAGGTGTGTGTGAGCGAGTGAAAGAGAGAGAGAGAGAGAGAGAGAGAGAGAGAGAGAGAGAGAGAGAGAGAGAGAGAGAGAGAGAGAGAGAG
>JAOTRQ010000031.1:3454053-3475319 GCA_028565875.1 Hoplisoma paleatum
GGCATTAAAGGTAAAACTTCACAAATATGTATCCCGGTCTAAATGGTATTTTTAGTCGACTATTAGTCAATTAGTTGGAGTAAATGACGACCTCTGGTCGACCAACAAAATCCTTGGTTGTGGACAGTCCTATTAGGGAGCATTCATTAATTATATTTATCATCCACAACACTTCTTTAAATAAATAACTAGGGCTTAATGTTATTGTTACAAAACGTCTTTCAAATTTTCAGTAAAGGATTTAAAAATTGAAACGAATTTGCACTTGTTTGCACATCCAACCCAATCCGTCTAATTCCTATTCATGGCGTCTGTCTTTGTTTGCTTATTTAGACCTGCACTTGGCAGCCGAGTTAGGAAAGACCCTGCTGGAGCGTAACAAGGAGCTGGAGGACTCGCTGCAGCAGATGTACATTACCAATGAGGAGCAGGTGCAGGAGATCGAGGTACTAATCTTTTGTTTTTATGAGACGCATCATTTGGGACTTGTTTTCAGAACGTCTGTGATGTGAATATCACACGTCTTGTCGTTCTCAGCTGTCACATGGAAAAGTCTGGCACCATGTCAAACAATGTTAGACAAAGTCTGGAGCGTTGAATGTGGGTGTCGGAGGAGCCTGCTGGTGCTGAGATGTAGCCAGATCTGTTTCTTAGCGCTGCACAAAGACTTTAATAGACAGCTAAGAACAAGAGCGTTCTGTCTGGGGGATACATTAGTTAGGTCTTTGTTGTGTTGTCATTTTTGTCATTGCCTACTCAACAACAACAGGGTCTGACTTGAATATCTCACCACGCAAGAGCTTAAAGCGTATTAATACGATTAATTTAATACATTGTTTATGTGCTGGGACATGCATGTATCTATAGCACTGATTATCTCATCATCGTCACCACACCTGCAAGTAGGTGGAATATATTACACAGCAATTGAACATTTTATCCTCAAAATTGTTAGACGACTGGGTCTGAGCATCTACAAAACTGTGAGATGGTTCCTGTCTGCAGTGGTCCAAGGACAGAACAGTGTTAAACCAACAAGGGTATCAATGGCTGGTCCGTATGATCTGAACTACCAGACAACCTACTGTTGCTCAAACTAGTGAGGATGTTAATGCTGGTTCTGATAGAAAGGTGCCAGAATACACAATGTGTCATGTTTTAAGTATAACACTAGATAGAAGCGGACCAGTCAGTTAGGAAGAATATGTCTGATTGTACCGTAACCTTTACCTGAACCTTATCTGTTTTTACAGTACTTGTCCAAGCAAGTGGAGATGCTTCGGGAAATGAACGAGCAGCATGCCAAAGTCTACGAGCAGTTGGACGTGACGGCCAGAGAGCTCGAGATCACCAATGAAAAACTGGTGCATGATAGT
This sequence comes from Hoplisoma paleatum, assembly GCA_028565875.1. Taxonomy (NCBI): domain Eukaryota; kingdom Metazoa; phylum Chordata; class Actinopteri; order Siluriformes; family Callichthyidae; genus Hoplisoma; species Hoplisoma paleatum. The sequence goes on from JAOTRQ010000031.1 coordinate 3,455,430, forward strand.
AAAGCCTCCCAACAAAAGATAGACAGGTGAGTCTTGGAGATCTGGGACAGTTACAAGGACAAGATTCCAAGGCGACCAGTATTTAGCAAGGGTTAAGAGTCTTGCTCGAGGACCCATCGCATTTAGCAGGTGTCATTTATTTACGAGTGCCACCTGCCTTGAACACCAACCCGTCTTTCTCTGAGGCTACAGTGCAGCCACACCCCTGTCCCGTTATAAATGTGTTTAAATTCATAGCCATAAGAAATTATTCTGGTCTAGCCGACACAACAGAGGCCCTAACGTACGAGTACCAGTCAATGGATGGCTATAATGTCTTCTTGCAGGTTAACGAACACCATGGAGATGCTGCAAGGTCAGGTGGACACGCTTACAGCTCGTGTGGAGGAACTGAGAACGCTCGAGGAGCTTAGAGTTCGTCGAGAGAAAAAAGAGAGACGGAAGACTGTGCACTCCTTTCCATGCCTGAAGGAGCTGTGCACAGCTCCCAGGTACTACTGTCACCTGCCTCTCAGTTTCAGCCTATTATAACCCATTTATTTGATTTTATTAATATGTAGAATCGTTCATCGTAAATCATTATTACCGTATTGGCCTGATTATAAGCCGCACCCTTAATTTTGAGAGGGATTCAGAAAATAATATAAAAATTGAGAGAATAAAACTTGATCTAGTATTTTATTCTCTTTGGACTGGTGTGGTGGATACTGGGCTCAAAGTTCACGGCAATTGTCGCTAGATGGCGCAAGGCGTCGTTTCCAGAACTTTGGTATGAGGTAAGAACGGAGACTCGGAATGACCAGAGGAGGCGACGTTGGCTGAGTCAGTATGAGATGATAATAAACCCAATAACCACTTATTCAAAAATACAAACATGAGCGTCATTGTTGCGTCATAACATGTTGTGTTATAAATGTGCGCTAGATTTGAAGTTCAGTTGTAACAGAACCCCAGTTTTTTTATGTTCAAAATTTTGAAAAAAAAGTGCGGCCTATACTCGGGCCAATACGGTCTATAGTCAGTGACACCCTTATTAAATCATATACTGAAAATGTGCCTAAACCATAACTAAGCCCTAAAGGAAGATTGAACCCTTTAGTAGTATTACAATTTGCACAAGAACTTTCAGTATACTAGCCTGGTACACTGACAGGTCTTTTCAATTATTTTTGGTAGTAAAAGAAAGTGATGTAAGGCCTTAAAACCACAAACTACACGAAGAAAGTGCATTTGTGGTGTTTGTATCTTTTCCTAAGCCCCACTCCTGTTGCGAGAACTATGCTGTAGTTGTTCTTTCACATTTCATTGGTAAGAGTAAAAAAAGTTAAAAATGACACATTGCCCCAATTCATCTTTTCCAACATAAGCATAAATTACGGCATCCAAATCTTGCATTTGGTGGATTTCTAATATCAGGTTTCAACTTCTAATATGAAAATATGACAAAAAATCTTAACTTTTATAGCTTATTGTGTTCTGGTAAAATATAATGCTTTAATGTTACCTCTATTGTATGAAAATAAAATACAAAAGTTATACAATAGGTTGTTTTTAAAAGCCAAAATGAGGAGCACAAAAGGGTCCCAAATGTAAAAACCGCACAAGCGTTAAACTTTTCTATCTAGCATCTTTCAATACATTCAGCCAGATGCATGTTGGTTATACTTCTATCCTCGAGTCATGCATTCTAATAGGTGATTAACGTAATCATTCACAGTTCACCAGTAAGTATAAAATGCCATGCAGAAACACAGCTACTAGTTAACCTAAGATTGTGTGTACGTGCACACAGCATCACACACCACCATGATCAAAATATGTTCATCCGCAAACCTGAAGAATTCTCTAAATAAAAAATATATCCCAGCATGCTCATCAAAGCACTTTGCAGATCACTTAAACCGATACATGTGGATAGAATGCAGCGAGATACTGTATATCACATGGCTACAAAAGTCTTGCACTGGTTAGAAGAACATGACTAAAATCTAAGAGTACCTCGCGGGCCCCTTAATTTCTCAAACCTGAAGCCAACTAAGCATCTGTGTAAGAACGACTTAAATTAAACGTTTATAATCTGTGTTATGTTTTGAAGCTCCGGACTATTTTTCTTTAGTGGAAGAGGGGGCAAAATGTCTCTTTTGATATTAAAGGTTGTCGACCCCTGGTGTAGCCGCTGTACGTGATGCACATCGGGGTTATTCTGGATATTAGCCGATGCTCATAATGTGACTTGACAGTGTATTTTATTATAAAAACACTACATTTCAATTATATTTATTTTTCCTATTACTCTAGCTATATGTCATGTATTAATCGAGTTAGCTTTCACACAATGCATTATTGTTAAAGTAATAATTTAAATGCAAATGATTTGTGTGTGTTATATTTTTTACCCTCTGTGACGTCCCATGGCACCCCTCCCAGAAACACTTTACAGGAGTAGATTGGGTTTTTGTAGTTGCGTGGAGGCAGCTGTCCAGCCCAGGTACAAGCAGCTTCATTTGTTGCTATATAAAACAGTGAGAGTATAAAACAGTGACTGGTATTCTAATGCATTTGTGTGATATAAGACAAGCAAACTAATAATATAATGAGCTGCATATAAAATAGTCAGCTCACAAACACACACACAAATGTACCTGCTGCTTGCCGGTGTAGTCGAGCCTTCCTCTCAATACTAAATGAGAGCTCTGGTGTCTCCACTGAAGTCCAGCTGGGCCAGGTCGTTGTGTTTGTCCAGCATTTTGAGAGTCCCATTTCAGGCACAGTTTGGAGAGTAGGGGCGAGTGTAGTGATGGGGTCTTCTCTGTGCATCAGGTTAGGCTTTTTACCTTCTCGCTGGGTACCGAAGAGCACATTCAGGTTCATAGGTGGAGATATTCTGAGACTGGACTAAAAAAGTAAAGACACACACATTGTAACCATACCTTTGAATGATCTGACTGCAATCTAAGTAGATTAAAAGACCTCCTCAGAACTGAATTCCCTTTTCTGTACTGTGTACTTTTAGTAACACAATGTCCAGTGAAATGCAAATGAAATATATGTTAATAAATGAATGATTTACAGAGTATGCGAGATGATTTTGTAGTTGAACACTTAAATTGGGATTATATAACATATTTAGCAGAGATAACTTGGTGCAATAGATTAGACTTTGGTCTAGATAATGATAATCAGAATTAAACCACATATTGTAAACACATAAAATATTAGTCAACTCATAAAATGGAAGGTTTTACTTATTTTCTATTTAAGGACACAATATGATATCATTCCACAAACTATTAAAATGAAGCTAATAAATGTTTATTTCTTATAATTCCACATACAATCGTACCAAAGCTGAGAATTGATGTAAATAACATTGTAATGAATGTAGGTTCATTTTCACCAACACAATTTTGTAATGTGATTTAATAATATTAATAATAGAATTTTATTTAGGAGCGCCTTTCATGACACACCAGGACACTTTACAAGTAAAACAATAAAACAGTAATAGCAATAAAGAAAGAAATCGACTAAAACCAATAAACTAAATGATATAGATAACATGAAGTTAAGAATGATTTTCATTGCTTTGCTGCTGTCTGAGTTACATGGTGAGACTTCAGGATGATCATTGATGTCATTCATGGTTTGGTTGATTTCCTCGTTCGAGCTATGTTTTTTTCAAGAGTCACGGGTTCGAGTGATTTTCACCCAACACTAGCGATACAGAGGAACATAATTTATGGCTGAAATTTACCCGATGTTAGTGTTTTTAAACCAGACGCTGCATACCAGGTAAAATATACCCAACTTTAGTGATTGTGTTCTAAATTTTAGGGTTAATTATTAATACATAGATAGAGAGACAGATATGATAATTTAATGAATACATTTAAATGACTATCAAATTGCATTCGTTATTAACCATGTAGTAATGATAAGTGTTTTATTGTTTTGCACAATTATAATAACTATGGTTATAGAATATGTTTTTATTTACCCGGTGGTCAGATACGGAGGATATGCCGCTGGTCTCAGAGTCGACAGGACTGCTGCAGCCAGAGTTCAGCAGAGACAGAGATTCCATTGCTGCAGCAATACCAGTCAGATTGGGAAAATGTTCCAGCAGGTCCCCTCCAGTCAGCAAGCGGTCGCTCTGATACCCCTGCACTCTGTCCAAAGCACCTTCTAAAGGACTCGACAACAGCCCCAGCACTGCCATATAAACAATGTGGCTATCAGAGGCAGCAAATATTTAGCATAAGGATAAACATATAGACAGTTTTAAACATATAAACATAAACATATAATCATATAGACGGTTTTATACGAAGGTAAACATAATGTAGAATTCAGAATACTTCCTCACTTTTACACGCACAAAATGAAATTATTATCTGCATTTAACCCATTGCGTGCAGTGAAACACATTTACACACACTAGTGAACGCACACTAAAGGGGCAAGTGTGAGCTCACATTCCCAGTGTGGTGGGCTGCCTTAGCCACGATGCCCGGGGAGCAGTTAGGGGTTTGGTGCCTTGCTCAATGGCACTTCAGTAATGACCTGTCGACTCTTGGAATCGAACCTCCTAAACAAAAGCCCAGTTATTTACCCACCAGGCCACAGCTGCCCAACTAAGGAGTATAAACGAGTATTAACCAGATACACAGTGACATCAGGCACAACTAAATGACCATTTCACGTTATTTTAAAACAGCATTAAACAAAAAGACATACCAATTAGTTAACAGATTGATTTTTTATTTGTTTAGATTAGCAGGGAGGGTGTCAGTGTTGTGATAAATCTAGTTTCACTGGACACTACACACTGGCCCTGGGCATAAGCATACATATAGACGTGTATCAGTCACACAAGACAGCACCACTAACGATTCCTACCCTGTATCTCAGTGGGTAAGAATATATTATTTCTGTGCTACCTTCATACTGTTTATGTAATACAGGCAAATAAGAGAATCAATATTTCCTCTCAATAATTTCTTATTTTATTCATGTGCGAAGTGACTAAAAAACTAAATATGATCTTTTGTTGGACACAACAACATAAAATAACATACGAGGAATATCCTAATAATGATCAATATCTGGGGTGTTTCCCAGTTCAAGACACTGATAAATACTGAATATTAAACACAAATGTCACCCAAATGATGTATTTAATCTTTTTGCAGGAACAGTGTAGGCTGGAGTAAACATCCAAATTCATAAACAGTTGTTCACTAGATAATTTGATACATGTGAAATACCGGCCCTGTAAGAAGCTTAACATAAAGATACAAAAGGTGGTATAAACAACTAACAAAAAGCATTACAATTAACAATGTACATCATGTTAGCAGCTCAAAGCTAAGCAAGCTCTAGTCTTTGGCTAAAGCACCGAGCTTCCAGAACGATCCATAATTACTGCAGCAAATTACACACAGACTGATATACATAGTGATGGTCTTCGTAAAACACCAGCGGCATCAAATTAACAGCTGAACAAGCAGAAATATAACACAGGCCTTCACAAAAAGATCTTTTGCTATTATTATTTGCTGATGATTGTTGTAAGATATTTTATTAGAATAGATTTGCTGTCATTCATAACAACAAGAAAACTTTCATCATTAAATGTATAATAAAATACACCTACATTTGAAATCTATAATTACATATGGTTAGAGTTTTCCAACTTTAATTAAGTTAAACTACCCAGTCTATAAGCACGTGGTCATATGACTGTCACATGACAAGTACTGCCGCCCAGACGTGACATCACACAGTACATCTAAAATATCTGTTAAAGATAATATGTGTGATTTTATAGAGCTATTAGTACTGATAGAAAAAAACTACATAACACATTCAACATGCAACATTCAAGGTACTTGGCTAGAGATCAGAGAGTTGCCGGTTCTACTACCACTACCACCAAGAAGCCACTGTTGGGACTCAGGAACAAAGCTCTTAACCCTCAATTACTCAAAAAACTGAATTTTGTTGTAAGTATATGTCGCTTTGAGTAAAAGCATCATCTAAATGCAATGAATGAATGAAATGAGGATGCTTATTACTATGTAACAGATAAGCAGACCTTCTTGGTTCTTAGTTTTTCAGCACCTGAGCTGTGTATACATTACGATGATGGCTCGATAAAATTATTGGAAAGTTCTTTAAAATTATCCAGCGTGTTTGTTTTTTTAATCTTGGTATTCATTGAGGCAATGGAGACCGGAGAACAGATCGGTTTCATATAAGATAGCATTTTCCCAAAAATATCTACACAATTGAATGTTGTAGCTTTTCTAGCTTTAGCTTCTCGCAATACAACAAGTAGCTGCTCACAGTGATGCAATCCCTAGTGGCGTTTGGTGACGGTACACCTGATTTAATTTAATATTGCTCATGTAGTGCTTTCTAATCATTATGTATGTAACGATACACTCTACCTAAGATGCAATTCAAAAGAACAAAATGAGATTGAAGATAATTTGAGACAAACAACAACAAAAAAACCTGTATTGCTGCTCATTTTATATCTAAATAATGATCACTCAGTGGGGTTGGTACAAACTATGCAAAAGATAGTGACCCATTCCACATTTTAGAGTAAAAAGAATTTGTAAAACAAATCCCAGATTATATAAATGAATGAATAATACAAATAAATAAAGTACCATCACGTTAATATGTTAGGGTGAAAAACTTATACTTGGCCACTGTATATGCAATGTCAACCAGGAGAGGTGAACAAAGGTGCGCTTAAATAAAGTAAAAATTGTAAATAAATTTTTTTGTAAAAAAAAGTAAATATTGATTCTTTTACCTTGATTTTTAACTGACTTGTGGGGCACCATTACATCGCTACTTATTGTATTTTTCTTTCTTTGTGGTCCAGTAATAAATCACTCACAGACCCTTACCAGTCCAGGATCCTGATTTAAAACACAAGTTTAACACTGGGGGACTTTAGGCTCATGACTACACCAGGTAAAAGCAATAGCACTAACGCTGATGACCTGACAGATCAGGATGCACATGATTGTCTGGTTACTTACTGTTTTCTGGGGAGGAGGGTCTGGCGGGAAGAACGGACTCCGAGCACATCCAGGGCCGCTCCCAGTAGGTTTGGCTGAGTGACTCCAGGCCCAAGCTGAACTCAGAAAGACTCAGGTTAAAGGGAGACTTCTGCTCTTCCTCGCTGCGAAACGGCATCCTTCTATCTACGGCGGAGCATCCCGCTTCAGAAAGATCTACAAATAAAGATAAAGCATAATACTGTCTTAAACTCCCAAACACTCGTACGGCTCAGTAGCACACACCAAAGCTTAGAAGCAGACCTGCTGCGTTGCCTGTCGAGGCATCCATTAGCCTCTGTGAGCATCACTGACACATTAAACATATGAGTCTCTCAGGCTAAATTCAGCACGTTCATTCGACTCATCAAAAAAGAATCACAATGCCAGCTCCACGACTAGCTCTGTGTGTTATTGTGGTGTCAAGCACTCTGCTGCACTGCCCTAGCCACTCTCATCACACACTCTCTCACACTTTCACTCTCTCTCTCTCTGCTGAGTCAGGCCTGTGAATGGAGTTACGCCAAAAGGAGGGAGGGAAAAAGAGCAAGAGCGTACAAGCTTTATCGTATAATTGTTATGATTCAGCTGGTCTGAGTAGCTGTTTCATTTTCATTTTAAAAATCTGACAAACCTTGCCTCGAGTCAGTCTGTGCATTTAAAGGACAATACACAGAATTTTACACTGAAATAAAAGTGTTCGTCTTTATAACAAAAAGTTTATTCATAGACTTGCAATCTAATTACATTGTGTGTATGCCTAGTCCACACTACACAAGTTTAACCCAAATTTTGGTTTAGACACGGCTTACTTTGCCGATTCGAGAGCGACTTGGCATTCTATTAAACAAGGTGAATGCTGTGAATATTTTGATATTTTTAAAGCCCCCAACTGGTGGCGAGTGAGGTGTCGAACAATATGGGTGTAATATAGCTTCTGTCAGAATACATTACCACACTCATTTCAAAGTATTGTGTAGTGTGAACACCACAGACGAAGCACTATTATGGGATAGTGTAGCCTAGTGGGTAGAGCGTCGGGCTGGGAACCCAAAGGTTGGGGGTTCAAATCCAGGCTCTGCTACACTGCTGGGTCCCTGAGCGAGACCCTTAACCCTGTCTGCTCCAGGGGCGTTGTACAGCGGCTGACCCTGCGCTCTGACTTCCAGACAAGTTGGGATATGCGAAGAGAAACATTTCGTTGTACTGTACATCTTTGATTTGATTTTGATTTGACTATGAAAAGAAAAAAAATTGTTACAAGCAGGTCACAAAGCAGGACGAATAGAGCCAAATCCATTCCGATTCATTTCACTGCACATCATCGGCACTCACAGTTTGGTGCAAATTTTGGAAATACTTACATTTAGCCCCTCATCACTTATGTGTTTTCATTTTAAAAAGCGGTTTACAAGAGTGGAATAGCTCACCTTCAATTCGCCTTCATACTCTCGGTCACTGAACGATTGTGTAGTGTGAATGCCACACTGAATCGAAAGACTCCCGAGTACTAGTGACTAAGATGTGTGGTGTGAACTGTGCAGCTGTCCGCCGACTTGTAATGTTATGTATTGTGTATGCAAGTGTGTATGTAACTAAACATAATAGCCACTGCATAATGTTGACGAGGCGAACCAGGGCTAAATATACAAAACACAACTTTTTAGTTTGCTATACTGTTCACACAACATAACAATCTCTTGAAGTCTGGAATCCTTAGTCGACTGTATTCCTTCCAATCCTTGGAAATCTGCCACGTGTTCACCGCTCTTTCACTCATGGTCTGAATCGCCAAATGGAAATCCAAAACGGAACATCCCAAAAAATTAAATACAGAGAAAACTGAAAGAGTTATCATTGTCTGAGAATCGAACCCAAAACCTTCAATGCTATCCATTGAAATACTGAGCTGCCCTTGTCACTGAAGCTGTCAATGTCCAAACCAAATGTCTCTTTGTTTACTGTTAAGAACTGTTAAGAAGTATGTGTGTAGGGCTGTTTGTTCTCCTGGAGTCCAACCAAGAGCAACATGATTCAGCAATCACTTACAAAAAGCTGCTGACACAATTATCTTGGTGCAATGCCGAGGCTATACAACGTCTACACACCCCTGTTAAAATGTCAGGTTTTGTGATGTAAAATAAATCAAAAATTATATTTGACTGTAGCATTTGAACCTCACAAGGTAACTTATTTTTGTGTGTTTATCCCTTATCTCTCTCAATATAATGTAACCAACATGTGTGCATGCAATCTTGCACACGAAGGACTTGTAACCTTCAAATGATTATAAACTGATTATTGTCCCAGAATTCCTCTGAGTTTTCTCTGGACCGCTTGATAAATATTTTTTTTGCATTTTTAGGTGAAGCCTCTGTACTTTTGTAAACACTAGAATGTTATAATTTCACTCCTGCCCTCTAGAGGTTGTTATTGATATCACTAATGGTTGGTTTAGTGTCTTTCTTCTACAACACACAATGTTTCTGTCATAACTGCTGATGTTTTTCTTAGTCTACCAGTCCAACTTGGTGTACTAGTAATGATGTTCTTTTTCAGGACATTCCCACTATTGCCAATATTTGTGCAATGGCTGTGATTGATTTTCCATCTATTCTCAGCTTATCAGTTGCTTGTTTTTCACCCATAGGCAGATGTCTGGTGTTCGTGTTGATTACTACTCTTACACAAATAAAAACTAAATCTAAAACTAAATTTGATAAATATAAAGCTATAATCTTTAGAGAAGCAAGTTGTGCAAAAAGTACTGAAATACTGAAGTTGTAAAAAACTTTAAAAAGGAATTCATGATGATGGCACAACACATTGTACTGTACTATAAAATGTGATTGGGTATTGTTGGTTATTATTGTTTATTACAGTAATGTCTCTTGACAGTTTAAAGGAAAAGAACTTGTTTTAATGACAAAAAACGTTTAGATTTTGGAACATGAATGGCTGTGTTTGTTATCTTGATTAAACAGAATTATGAACAAAACGTACTGTTTCATTGATTGTGTAACTTTACCCATTTTGTGAATTCTTATCCCAGCACAAAATACTGTGATTTTTTTATTGATACTCCTGATTTCCTGTGCAAAACATTTAAATTATTTTCTGTGTGTTAAGTTTACTTACATAAGAATTAAACTAGTTTACACTGTTTAACATGATGGCAGCCTTACCAGAAGCAGTCAGGGTCATTTATATGTGAGAGCTTGGGTTTCCTCTCACAGTCCAAAAACATGCAGTTAAGTTAACTGGCGACACCAATTTGCCCTAGGATGACCTGTCCAGAGAATTTCCCACAGTTCTCCCAACCTACAGCCTTAATAAGAGACCTTAATAAGTGATGATAACAACATGGCAGCCTGTTGCTGCACGTGACACATCAATACTTAATACGTCGGTGACCATGAATTTGGAAATATGCATTTTATGCATTAATATGTAATAAGGATATGTTTTTACCTGGCATGAGATTTAACTCTTCGGCAGTTTTAGCAATTTGACCCCAAATCTTCATCACTGAGACGTTCATCTTCATCACATTTTTATTGCTCCAGGAGCCTGTAGACAAAACATCTGATAAACAAACGTGCAGCTCCATTCTGGTCAAAACAGTCCAACACAAAATGCTGACATTGATATAAAACGAGCACAAAAAAACTAAATATATTTTCACTAAGACATTCAATAACGATAAAAAAATTTATTCGAATTAATTGATATCGTGCATGTTAGGAACTAACTTCTTTTCAGCGACTTTGTAGTTATTTTAGCTTTTAATAATGTCGTCAGTCGACAAAGAAACGGCTTCTATATCGTTTAATAAATCTATATCTAATTGTTGTGAGAATAAAAGTAAGACTTTATCCTGCAAATGAACAGTTATAACATAATAACTACCAAACAAGTGAACTTACCAGCGCTATTCAGTCTGAATGCATCACACACTAAACACTAACCGTAACGGCTAAAGTCACCGAGTCAGCTGATGCTTCTGGGTGTTTTTCAAAATACTGACAATACTATTAGCGTCTCTTACTTTGTTAAAATCGTCTTTCTGCTTCAAATACTTAAAAACAACAGTTGGGGGTTTACCTTTGTAACTACGAAGTTGTCTATTAATATTTTAAATGTGCACATAGGTGACTTTTATTAGCCATTGAAACCCATTTTGACTGAAACACTTGGTGGCTAATAGCCTACTGGTTTCAAATGTGTCTTTCTTTTTAGAACAATGTTTATCCTATAAAATCGTAAAATCATCGTGCCAACTTCAATTTAAAGTTAAATCTTTGAAAATATTCGTATCAGGAACAATTTAATCTGAAATCTCATCCAGTTCTAGTATGAATTGATGGTTATTAAGTCAGGTCATAATCATGGACATTTCAATTCTTAGTAAAAGCAAGGGCGCTCTTGTTTTTGCAGTTTGTTCAGCGTATGCCTATAATATAAATAAATGTTATTGAATAACATGTGTAATAATTGAAATATTAATGAGAATTGTAAAAAAAAGAAAAAGAAAAAAAAACATCCAGCTGACCAGGGAAAGTTACATGTTTAAACTTTATTTTCACCTCACAAGCTGTGCTATATTAGTAAGTAATCTTTTGTGGTTGTGCTTTTTATGATACCACACTAAATAAAACCACTTTTATGTTAAGATTGAGTCTGCGTGTGTCATTTGTCATTCCTAAAGACTCCGATCCTTAACATTTACACTGGCATAAGTACTCACCTTGATCACAGTGCTGCCTACATATTGTCAGTTGAGCATAATTCTGCAATGGAGAAGATATTACATTCCATGCAAAGAAAATATCATGGCAGTTGAAAATGTATTTGCTTTTTTCTAATAAATTCATAAATTTCTACGTGGTTTGTAAAGTAAAACATGCAAAATGTAATAAAATGCAAAATAGAAGCATTTCCATAAATGGTCCCCAGCAACTGGCTCTCTCTTCTTTCCAAGCAGTGTGTTGAGCAGCAGAACTTTTTGTGTTTTCTCTGTAATAAGGTACGAATGATGTGTCTTTAAACGTTTCATAAATTAAAAATCTTATCGATTGTTAAACCTGTATTCGTTGGTACGACTTTTATTTACATACATTTTAGCATTTACATTTTTAGCAATGATGACAGAACAAAATAATTTAAGCAACTGAGGGTTAAGGGGCTTGCTCAGGGGTCCAACAGCTTGGCAGTAGTGAGGCTTGAATCAACAACCTTTGTTTTACTTTTTTTTAGTACCCTAGGTACTAAACTATCACTGGCCCCATTATGTAAACAGCACAATCCACACAACTGTATGTATGTACACTATCATCAGAGAAGAACCCAATAATAAAAAAATATGATACACAAAATAAAAAACAAAAGTGTTAAAGGTTGGGAATGGAGGTTGGCTGAGGATGCTGTTATATATTTTGCAGCATTCTTTTGATGTGTTAACGCTTAATATTTATGTGATAAATCACTGTTTAGACAATAACAGAGAAATTAGGAACATTAAAGTTCAACATGCTAGGAAATACCTTTCTCAGATTATTGCTCATACAGGTAAATCCAACATTAGTCTATTTTAGTTGACAATTATGAGGGTTATGTTCTTGGCACCAAATATCACAATTCTTGGTTTTGTCTAAATGCACTAAATTCATTTAGGTTAATTAAAGATTTTACTAGAAGTGCATTGCTAGAAACTTCAAGGTGAAGTCAGTTTCAAATTAGATGAGCACTGGTAAAACATGACTTTTGATTAGCACACCATGACATGATAGCCACCTTCACAAAGATTTATGATTGTGGCAATTTAAATTTATATTTTTAAAATGTAAGGATGTACTGTGGTGACACTTAAACACTGTTGTTTTAGACCCATGTCCTGTTCTGCACCTTGCCAGAGTTTGATCACAGACATCATAGACAAAGACAAAGACCCTTGTAGACTCTTGTTCACTTACAGGGCGTTTTCACCCTTTCCTTTATTTATATCAAAGATAAATAAAGCAAACAGGATGCATTTAAATATGTGAAACTTTTCCACCATCATTTATCTTTAAAAAGATATACGTTAACTATAGACCATAGTTAGACCACCGAAGTGTTAGAAGAAGCTGCGCAAAAGTGAAAATGAACCCAAATTCAGGATGCTTAACCTAAGTAAAGCAAAACTGTAGCTAAAAGCCACTAACAAATGAAAATAAAAAAGAATAACAGGTGGCCAGAATAATGGAAACAAAGTAATAATTGAAAGACACCAACGCACTCACACCCGAAATCATAAACGGTGGACAAAATAGAAAAATACAGTAGATAATTGAGAACTGCTTCATGATAATCATGTACTCATTTACATTTTTCACAATTAGTAGATGCGTTTACCAAAAGCAACATAAAATACTGTGACAATACACAAACTAAGCAATTGAGCTTTAATTAAGCTGGACTGCAGTGAGGCTTAAACTGTTGACTTTCTGCTAACTAGTCCATAACCATAATTTAACCACTAAGTAACAACATCCGTGCTTCAAAACTGTAAATATAAAAAACCCTAACAATAAGCAAAGAATGGAAATGCACACATACAACCTTAACCCCACCAAGCTATATCAAACTGCCTTTGGGGGAATCAGAGTTTATTACACCTTATTATACCTTAAACTTATTATACCCTTATTATAAGATAAAGGTATGCTGGCATCCACTTCCAGTGGAAACCAGACTACAGCCAACGTGACATGTTTTCACACTTCCACTGAGATCAAAATACTGCTCAGCTGACATGACACCATGACACGAAATCTTTTTTCACAATAATGCAAATCCTGCATACATGCCTCATCAATGTTGTTACGATGAGTCTATCTATATTTTCATTTTGTTTAATACTGAGATACCTCCAGCGGGTAAAATTTACAGATAAAATACTAGATACATTTACACACATAACAACTTAATCAAATAGTTGATGTGTAGAGTCCATACATGTTCCATTGGTGTAATCAGATGAGGTTATGCTCTTACTGATGTGGGCAAAGGTTATGACATCAGAGACTTGACCAGCTGACTTCATTTTGAGTGAATCTTGTTCACTTTCTTAAGTGCAGCATCGTTCTCTCTGGACCGAGTTGTCCAAAACATTGCGTGCAGACTCATACTGTTTATCCTGCTTGGCAGCCATGTGTCTAAAGGGGCAAAATCAGAACATTTAAGAAATGTCGACCTTGCAGTGTAACTTAATGTAATTTCCCTGAACTTTAGCGCCCCCTGCAGGAATCACATTAAACGAGAGCACGCTTAGAAAGCTAGCTAAATATGCTAAACACAAATGAAACTGCAATATATGTATATACTGAGGCGGCACGCTGGCTGAGTGGTTCAGCACTGTCGCCTCACAACAAGAAGTCCCGGATTCGATCCCCGGGTCGGGCTGGGGACTTTCTGTGCGGAGTTTACATGTTCTCCCCGTGTCAGCATGGGTTTCCTCCGGGTACTCCGGTTTCCTCCCACAGTCCAAAAACATGCACTAGGTTGATCGGAAATGTGAAATTGTCCAGTAGTCTCACAAGATCCCACCACTTACTGGTGGTTGTCGTCAGGAAGGGCATCCAGACGGAAAACTCTGCTCCAAAACACTAACGTCCTACCCCAGGAACTGGGAAAATGGACGATAAACGAATAGATAGACTGTTTTGTAATGTCAAGCTACATCAGCTTGTTTCTCTTTTACGTTTTTGGACTGTAGGAGTTACACATCCTATGCAACTTCCACACAGAAGAGAGGATGTATAACCATATAACCCAGAAATCAAACCCATGATTTTCTTGCTTTGAGGTAAAAGTTTTACACAAAAAGGTTCTGTGCTGCTGTTTGTTAGCACTGTAATATTTATACTGTATATCTCAAACCCCACACAGATGTTCTTATATTCTTATTAGCTTTAATGACTTTAATGTACTATTACATCTATTAAAATGATTAAAGTTTATTATACAAAGGATTCGATGACAAAATCGTATTGTGAACCTGCACCTGAGTCTTTTGGGTGTTATAGATGGGGTTGTCTTAAAATGGTTCATTGTATATAAAATGAATGAAGTAAGCACACCAAACCTAAAGCTTGTCAGTAATGGTGGCCTATAGGCTTGCATTCAGTTTATTCTCAGGCTCTTTCTGCCTACACACACAAACACACAAACACACACACACACACACACACACACACACACACACACACACACACACACACACACGGCAGCTTCTTCTCTAATGCTATTGGCACATTTCCAACAAGTAGCTCTCCAGGGAGATGCAACGCTACAGTGCTTCCATAATTAAGCCATTGGCAAACAAAGAAGCAGTCAGCTAAATGCTTCCCGTAGAAGAATCATAACATATCTGCTGGGATTTACCTTGGGTGATTTTTTTTAACATATCAACAAACTAATTGGTTCCCCTGTCTATTGTTCGTCATGCATGGAGATGTGGAAGCTCTTTAACTCAGAATCACTCGTCCAAAAAGAGAGACAATTCCAGAAAACACGCTCGGGTCACTAAGATCCAGAACGGATGCTTATATTAACATAACCTGCATTTACTTGTGTTATAAAAAAGAACTAAAAGTCATGATGACAGATACAGATGTATCTGTATTAAAATCATACAGCTGACATGTTTCCTTTCATATGAGCTTATATATGTATTTGTGTGTGTGTGTGTGCGTGTGTGCGTGCGTGCGTGCTTGTGTGTGTGTGCGGTTGATACAATTCAATAAAAGTTACATTTATGCTTGAATTATGTGTGTAACAGGTATATAATTACTATCTAAAATTACTAATAATAAATTATTAATACTGCTTATACACATAGAAATATTCATCTGCATTTAACCCAATCCATGCAGTGAAACACACATTTACTCAAACTAGTGAACACACACTAGGGAGCGGCAGTGAGCACACAGGCCTATCCACGATGCTTGGGGAATCGGTGCCTTGCTAAAGGGCACTTCAGTTGTGAACTGACAACCGTCCGATCACAAACCCTGTTCCCTAACCATCAAGCCACATCTGCCGTAACAACGACAGTTTAGCAATGTCGCCTCACAGCAAGAATTCTCGGGGTCGATTCTCAGGTAAGACAACCTAGCACTTTCAGTTTGGAGTTTGCATGTTCTCCAAATATTTGTATGTGTCTCCTTCAGGCACACCAATTTCTTCATGTAGTCTAGGAACATGGATCCAGGTTATGTGTGTGTGTGTGTGTGTGTGTGCGTGCGTATGTGCGTGCGTGCGTGTGTGTGTGTGTGTGTGTGTACTCAGCAACAGATTGATCAGAGACTTGATCAGGTGTTTAGTGTATTCACAGTTTGTCCCATCATGACCCTAACTAGAATTTAGTAACTGGTTACTAAACTGGTTTAGTAGGCGGTGTAACTGATCATGTAGAATGCCTTTAGGGGAGCAGATTTGATTTTCTTTGTTACACTGGAAACTTTTATTTTCATTCACGACATATAAATATTAGCCACAGCAGATACCAAGAAATATGGAAATTGTACAATTGGCAACATTAAAGGCTTTCTGTAAATTCAGCTTTAAAATGGTGCATTTAGCTTTAATTAGGGTTAAGGATTGCATCAAAGGGGGGGTTGAAAGGTGGAAGAAATTATGTAAAAAATTGCCATGAAGTTGCACTTCTCTACCTTTTTGCGTGAACTTTTCACTTTTATTACATGCATATGTATAAGGGAGAGAAGAGCATTTTCATCATGCAACTAAACCCACATTCATACAGAGCAAGGCCAAAATATACCTTAAACCGGGAGCCAAAGACTCATTACATCTAACACTGTCCGTGGGCAATAAAAGACTGTATTCCATCATCTAAAACATCTATCCACTGTCAGTCTCAAACTACCAGAATAATGGTAGATATATTTACAGTATTAATGTTCTCAGAAATATGTCATTATAACGTATACAAGTAAGAACATTTCATCTAATCTTCATGCTTGTTCCATTCAGATATAATGCAGAACGTCTGCATGCTAAAGCTGAAAGAATCTACTAATGTATGACTTAAAGAAGTCAAACATGTCCCGCTGATATTCATTTGCATCCCCGAGCTGTGACTGTTAAAGCTGGAGGGTCAAGCATCGGCACACATTCGAAAATGATTTAGCTTTAGCTTTCAGCTCCGTCCTCTTGTATACAGCCTAAACAGATTCTTTTAAAATCTGAACCAAGGTGACCTATTACTTACGGTTCTCTATGCGACACCCTGTTTTTTAGTTATATTTTCCAAGCATATTTCAAAATCCCACCAGCAACGGGTCAAGGAGAGGAGATGAGAGCATGACCAACAGTAGGACTGTAGAAGAAAAAGAAAATGAAATAAAATGTATATTAGTTCTTAAAAGTATTATTATGAGTAAATCAGACAATGAGAAGTGGTGAGATAGAAAACTTTCACCCGAAATCCATGAGTGAGAATTGAGGATTAAATAGAAAACTGAAGAGTAACTAGGGTAGATAAAAACATTTATTTATCATATATACATAATAGTCATTAGAGATTAAGCAATACACTACCCACAATGCCATACGATTCACTTTTCTCCGTTCACAATAAGATTTTTAATCTTAGAATTAAAGACACAATTAACTTTTATTCCTAAATGGCTCTCAAAAATAAAAGATGGTATTTTTGATTCATCCATCTATCATATAGTCTTACCAGATTAATCCTATCTAGGTTCACGGTGGGACAAACACTGGATGAATACACTAAAGACCTGAACAGGTGACCGGTCTGTTTCAGGGTATAGAGACAAACACAATTACACCCACACACAAACAGGACAATATCGGTACATCATAGTACCTAGAAGAAACTCACACAGACATTGGGAGAACATGCAAATTCCTCACAGAAAGCCTCGGATTGAATTAGCTTTGTGTTGTGAGCTTGTTATTAACAATTTGAAATGAAGACCACTTTTTTGGAATGAAAACCTGGTGAATAGCAACAGCACCCTCTGCTGTTTACAGTGAATACGGAATCATTAAATTACCCATTTGAGTTGACTCTCAAGTGAATCGATTCCTAAATCAATCAAAGTGCATCGTTCCAGCCACAATACACATAGGAGCGTACATAATAAACATATTCAATAATTCCAGTCAGACCTTGTTTAAAAGCCAGACAGGGGGTGATAGCTCTACCCACTAGACTTCCACTAAAGAGACAAACGGACTGAACAGTGAAGAGTAAGACTTACACACAACTGATTCATTTACATGGAAATCGGAAGTGAGATGTGCAACTCCAAAAGGTCAGACAGACGTACCTTCTCTGACAGTTTCCTGACAAGACCATGAAGAAGAAAATAACCCCAGACCTGATTCTAACAGGGTTTTAGTAGATTTGTATCCTTGGCCTGTTGTCTGTTTAAACAAGAATAGGGAACTGTTTACTGTGGTACTCTTCAGTTTACTTCTCTGGATGAGAGAGTCTGATAAATGATGAAAATGTAACTCTATATGCAAAACACATGAAGGATGAGATACATAAAGGGTTGGATATATAGCATATAGATATATAAAAATAGATTTCTAGCCAGTGCATCAATAGTTTATTCAGTACAATCATTTTAAAGGCTCTTGTGACGCCATAACCGAGTATGAAAGTGATTTAGAGAGTAACACTCCATAGCTAGAAACGTTTTAAAATTTAGTGTGCAGCTACTTTCAGTGATGGATAATTAGTGCAATGTGTTATTATTGTAACCAATTACCAAATATCTCTCTCTCACTCTCTCACTCTCTCTCTAATGCATTTTATTTTCATTATATCATGTCACTTGTGGGATTTCAGATCGGCTATAAAAAAGGTTTTACTCATTTTGTTAAATCAAAAATACCCTGTAAGTCCAGCTCCATTCCTTCATCATTGCTAAAGAGGTAATTCACATCTTATTAGAATTTAATGTACTTTTTTAACATTTAGAATACTCTTTGTATCTTTGTTCTTAATACACATGTAGGAATTAATTCCATGCAGTGAAACACACATCTACACACAGTAGGTGCAGCAATGACCACACAAATCCCGGCATGGTAGGTAGCTCTAGCCACGGTGCTCATGAAACAGTTAACCCAGGTAACAGATGGCCACAATATTACACAATGCACATTGTAATAAAGTAGTATTTTCTTTATTAAAATTCAAATCCCAATTAATTAGTTCATTTTATCCTAGGGTCTGAGGTCTGGAGGATTTATTTGGTATCAGTTTTGCATCCTTTGTAATTCCTGACACAACCTTTAATATTTATCCAACGGGACCAACTTTCCCCAGTGGGAATGGCAAGATGAACTTGGAAGTTTAGACTCTCTACACTGTTGTGTTAGTTAGAAATTGAATAGAAATAGGAGTGCTGTGTAGAGAAAGGCATCTGAAGGCCTCCTGACTCCCTGCCAAAAAAATACCTGGTTTGCAGAACAATTTCAGTGTTCTGATCCCAAATGGGAGCAGCTGATACTTTAAATACACAAATCAACTTTTAGATGATGTTTTTCCCAGTTGAAATAGAACAATAACATTTATGGATATTTATTATCTCTTCTATAATCTGCATCTATAAAATAATAAAATAGTTTTTCCCTCGTTTGTGGACATCTCTGAATCTGTACATTTCCAGATACACCCAGTGAGTGAATGAGTGAGTGAGTGAGTGTGTGTGTGTGTGTGTGTGTGTGTGTGTGTGTGTGTGTGTGTGTGTGTGTGTGTGTGTGT
>JAOTRQ010000031.1:3511192-3523079 GCA_028565875.1 Hoplisoma paleatum
TGTGTGTGTGTGTGTGTGTGTGTGTGTGTGTGTGTGTGTGTGTGTGTGTGTGTGTGTGTGTGTGTGTGTGTCGAGGGGTTCGGCGAGCCGTGTGCCTCAGCCATTTAGAGAGCAGCCTGCCGGTCGCACCACAGAATACCAATGAGTGGGGTTAAAAAGGCACGGCTCCTCTCGGAGACGACTCTCCTCTTCCCGCACACCTTCTCCAGGTCTCCACGGACTAATTTTCAAAGCCACCTCTTAATGTGGGTTTGTGTCAATCACCCAAATAGACAGCTTCATCCCTCGATCTAAAATAGTGCTACATTAGAGCCATGCATAAGAGCTACGGAACCAGGCCCCGCTCGCGACTACGGAGGAGAGAACAAAATTCAAAAAGCACTTTAATACCTATTGAGTCTGAAATAATATCTCATTCATGTTATGCACACATTCACGGCCGGTTAACAAAGACGACGATCAAAATGTGTGAGAAGTCACATCGATAAAAGGACTGAGATATATCACACGCTATAGATCTGCACTGAGAACGAAAAAATCATTTTACTGAACAAAATACTTTCAAACAATAAACTTTTAGAACTAGGAAACTAGAACATAGAAACTAGAACACTTAATCCTATTTAACGTCACAGTGAGACACACACTAGGTCACCAGTCTGTTGCTATGGTACAGAGACAAACACAAAGGGCAATGGCAGTATCTCCAATTACCCAGACTGCATGTCTTTAGACTGTGGGATGAAAACAGAGTGCCCAGAAGAACCACATGTAGGCACGTGGAAAACATGCAAACTCCACACAGTTTTCCACACAGGATGATCTTTAAAATTAAAGCCTGTTCATGCTTTACATTTAGTGTATTTGCCCAGTGATTTTAAATAAGATTAAGATGTGGTAAAGTTGTAGAATGGGTGGACGAATTTATTTTATTTCATTATTAAGATAAATAATGCAAAGGAATTTGTCTTCATTTCAATTTTCACAATACAGTATTGTAAATATTGTATAGTATCGTGGTTAGAGTGTATAGTTACATATTTAGTCCTTGCCACAATCAAGTAGAAGTGAAGAGTGGAATTCTTTTCTGTGTGAAGCAGATTTTAAAGCCACAAAGAAAAAAATAAATTAGAAATTATTTAACAATTAGAAGCATAATGAGCCAAAGTTGAACCGCACAAAGTAGACGAGGTGGTCACAGTCAGACAAAAGCTGACATATGTGTCCAGTTTACAAGTTCTTTTCCTTATACACATTATGGGTAACAGTAGATATCCTTACGCATCACTGGCCATATGATGCATTTCCACATGTCATGATTTACACTCACGTGTGACTCCTTCATGCCTAAAGCATCTCTGCAGCTCTGCAGCAGGCACAGTTACAATTAACAGATGCAATTAATTTTTTGGCAATAAAAGTCATGCATGTCTTTGTCAGTAAAACTTAGTAGTGTAAATAAAAACCGAAATAGATTCATCACTATAAACATTTAATATCCCTTTCAATATCAAAATATTTTTGGCTTATCATGTCATTGCAGAGGTGCAATTTGACAACATCAGGGTATTTTTTCTTTAAATCATAAAATTACAGCAACATCTGATGTTCATGACATGAACCAAATGTTTCAAAAATCTGAAATAGAAGCCTGAAGAAAAAGAAAAACACAATTTCCAAAAGACAAAAGAAAATTCCCCAAACAAACATGTTCTCCCTTACTTGTTGTGCTCGAGAACAATACATATTCAGTTGAACTCTAACTGTCAACCAAATTTCTGTCTTTGTTTTGGACATCTCTCTTTTTCCCCTCTGCTGTGATAAAACCTTTCAAATCCATCAAAACTGTTTATGTGGTGTGAGGGATTTAAAGGGTCTGAGAAACAAACCCACAGAGAGGCAGCCAGCTATGACAGGACTCGTCTCATCAGCATGCAAGTGTAGAGAAACAGACGGACGGGGAAGCGGCGGCACACACAGACACACACTTGTATGTGCGGAGTTTTCAAACGAAATGATCCACAGATCAGGCTCGGACTCAACTTTACATTTATGATCGCAAACAAAATACAAACTTAGTTTTAATGTTTATTCATAATCTTAATCACGAAGTCATGCTTTCAGGATACGGCCAAGTGTCCTTGTGAAAATACAATTCTGTTAATAAAGTCTCATTTATTTAGTTCGTACTGAATGCTTTATAATACTATATATAATGCTATACATTGATACATAAGGAATAATAATAATAATACTTTATAAGCTGATAGAAAAGTGTTATTAATATTATATTAGAATTAGACTTTTTACCTTACTTTAAGTATAAAACATGTCATGAAATACCTTATAAACAAAAAACATCAGGAAACTATGATATTTTAGTGTTTTATTTTCAGTTTATCATTGTCTAAAACAAATCTTTCATTTTATATTTATGTATGTTTTCTATACAGGGTTATGAGGGAAAATATCACTTGACATCACTTGCAGAACCAAGTGATGTCAAGTTTCAAGTTAACACTGTACACCAAGGTAAATCTTTTAAAGCCAGCAGCGGAGTCACTTAAGACACTAAGAGGATCACAAGCTTGTACCCAAAGAATCTATTGAATGCTTGTGTATGGTAAATTAGAGACCTAATGGCCCGGATTGTGACTGGATGGCGTCAGAAGTCATGTCAGCACATCAAATAATTATCGATCAGAATACAATACTGCTGAGTGGGTCTGGCCTCCATACTGCTAATCAGCACAACATATCTCTCTCCTCAGATCACCTTTACCTGCTCCAGTTAGCTGTGCAAATAAACATCCCTGCACAATCGGGTCCTTGTGTCTGGCTTTCATCACGCAAAGCAGCTCAAAAGCACATAATAGCCTCCCCTCCTGCGGAAATGTACACAGCATAAATCAGAACTTATCCTCGCAATCCCCGGATCAAAATCTCCTCCCGCTTCACGTCCCGTCTTTTCATAACACATAGAAGGAGAAATAAAATGCCGGCCCCCATACCGAGCTTGTTGTGGTTTTTTTTTCTTCTTCTTTTTTCTCTGAGTTACAGTCAGAGATGACATACGACACCAGAAATGATGAAAAAACAGTGGGGTGGCTTCCGCTAGATTGATTCTCCCATCCTTTCATTCATTTCTAGTTAGTCTTTTATTGACTACAAAGGTAGAGGCGAGATGTGGTATGAGTGGCGGCCTGGCCTGGTTAATCCCAGGGGCGTCGGAGGAAGGTGATCACATCTAAAGGACGCTCAAGCCTACGAAGAATACAGCCACACAGTGACGACACTAAGCTACTTAAACAGGAGACAGACCGGGAAGAGATTCGGCCCTTATATTGAGACTGAAAAAGAAAGACAATAAAGAAGAACAGAATAATTACAGAAGACGAGTCGGCGCTTTGAATGTCTGTTTTAGTGCACTAAAGTAGTGTACAAACGATACATACTAGCCGGTCACAGATAGCCAGAATGCCCTGCATTGTGCAAACCAACACAAAGTAGTATCCAAAATAGTTTACCACCCCCAACGCACACAGACACACACAGACACACACCTTTATGATAGAGCTACTTACTTTTTTTTTTAATTACGCAAAGACAATCATTTTTTAAGTAGCAAACTAGTTAACCAAGCTTGACTGGCTGAATGTGTGTGTACAATAGAAATAAACATAAATCTATAGAAATATACCAATTTTGTGTCATAATATTGGCAAGATTAGGATTAGTAACATTAGTTCTGACACACATCAGTTTTTTAACAAGGTCTTAAGAACAACCCCAACAAATGCATCCCAGTCATAACCGCAATACAACACCGAGTAAAATAAAAGTGCATTATAAACATAGTACAACAGGTAAACATGATGTTTATGTATTTCCTGGCAAATCAGTAACGACAGTAAATCCGTCTGTCTGCAGCACATCGACGCCTTCAGCCAAAGAATCGCGAAGCATTGGCTGCATTAACCTTCTCACCTTACTATGTTTCCATCATTCAGGCTTTTGGAAAAAATCCTCCTACACAAAACAAGATCACATCCTTACCAAACTGCTCATTTGCACCCAACGTGCAATTAACCAGCATCGCTTACAAGCTAAATGAGCCATATTAACGTCGAAGCTTCATTTAAAGCTCGTGAGGGGCTCACGAACATCTCTACCATATTAGGAAAAAGGAAGAACGGTGCAGCAGAAAGTAAAGTGTGGCTGAACTAAAAGGTTAGCAGCTCCTGTCATGTTTAAAAATGATAAGTGGCACCGGGCGAACGTCGGTGGGGTAGCAGGTTTCTTCAGGAGGCCACGCTCAGATGGAGGAAAGAGCCACCTGTCCGAACATATTTCCGACTCCGAGAGAGTGACTTTAAAATTAATGAAGGACGAACTCTGACTTTTAGTCGAAGTAAAATTTTCATTAATGTTATTATTCAGTTTTCTGTGTGGTACTGAATTTCGATGAGACTTCAGCTTCTGCACTTTGAATTTTTATGTCTCATGTCCTAATATCTCTTGAAGTCAAGAATGTGTAAAAAAAAGTTAAATAAAAGCATAAATAATGGTTATAATAAGACTATTATAAAGGTTGTACATACACTAATCATTAAATGGGGCAATGGGACCGTTACTTGCCAAAACAGTGAACGCACATCAAAGACAATAAACTGTGAACGTGGGATCACTATTTGGCTAGTAACGGTCCTAGTTACTGTCTGTTAATGGTTAATGTTTTATAATAAGCTGTGAGGTAGCCTTGGTCTGGTAGTTACAGAACTGGACTTGTGATCAGAAAGTTGCTGATTTGATTCTGAGAGTCTGCAGATCACATCTGCAAAGTCCTTAAGCAAGGCATTCAACTTTTAAAAGCTTGGTGGGGGCAATATGTTTTCTTTCTGTTTGGATTTTGCAGGTTCTCCTGCAGGTCTGTGTGGGTTTCCTTCAAAAGCCCTGGTCTCCTTGCACAATCCAAAAACATGCAGCTAGGTTAAGTGAAGACACTGAATTATCCTATATGCAGTGTATTGTAATGACCGTCCAGACAACCCAGATAAATAAGAAGGATTTATGTCACGAAGGGCAATCAAGAAGACTTTAATTTGCAGGAAGTACAAGACCAGAAAAGTGCCAACGCAGACCAAACAAATACTACAGATGAATAATAACATAAAACGTTGTCGTACATCATATACAATTAGATTTTTGTTCATTATTCGCTGTACACACACACACACACACACACACGCTTTTATACACACTACAGTCCAACAGTTATTGCTTTTGTCCCCCCCCCCCCCCACACACACACACACAGCACTGAATTGATTCTCATGGCATTTAGGAAAACTGAAGAGGCCTCATGCTCTTGTGAGGTAAATGCTTTTTGGTCAATAGCTCTGAAACACAATCCTTGTCTCAAGTAGTGCTCCACACGGACGAGGGCTACTTTATTGTGTGAAGCTGCCAGTAACAACTCACTTCAGTGTTTAGTCAAACTGAACGGGGTATTTCCCCCAAACTGTCTCAAACTCAAAACCCATCAAGAGAAACATCCCAAGTGCTAGTAAGCATTAATTAATAGTTGTATAGTAGTTAATTAACAGATCAGAGACTGCAATGTTTACATGATATTTCATCTATTCAGTCATTCGGTAGATTTATGACTGCTTAATCCTATTAGGTGAATCAACTAAACATCTAAACAGGTCTGCAGAGAGTTACAAAAGCACACATAGAGGACAGCATGCAAACTTAAAAAGTTCTGAATTGTCTTACTCGTGAATCGAACCTGGTACTTCTTGCTCTGAGGTGACAGTGTTAATGACTAAGCCAGTTCTATTGTTTTATGTATTAAAAGTAATTGACAGCATTTAGCAGACGTCTTCATCTAAATCAGTTTAGGTTACAATCACAGTCTGAGCAATTGAGGGTTAAATTTCTAACAACAGCAGCCTGGCAGAGGTGGGGTTTGAAACACTAACCTTCTGATTAACAGTCCAGTATCCTACTAAACAACTACTAAACAACAGGTTGATCATTATTTGTTGTTAAAACTGCAATAAAATGCATCGGCTCTTTGAAGAGAGCTCTAATTTTCTTTATATTTTAGGGGATTTTATTTCTGCTCTAAATCTGTGTAAGCTGCAACATCCCATGCTAGCGTAGCCGTGAATTTACAGGTTAAGCCTACTGAACCCGAATGTGCTTCATCCTCCTCCTAACTACAATTCGGCTTTAATCTGAGGATCGCAAATCAGTGCGTGTAAGTCTGGTGCTCAAACTGAAGCACATTTGCTTTAGCACTAATTAAGGAACGTCACATTGATGAGTAAGAACAAGCTTATTTTAATCCAAATAATCTTGTGTGTAATTGGATTTGTTTTTGCTGAATTAAAATTGGTATCATGGGTTTTGCTTCAGGATACGGTTAACTATGCAGAGTAAATCTTTTTTTTTTTCGCAAGATCAAAATGTCTGTATATTTAATACATTTTATTATTGTTCTGTGTTCTTGCTGGGGTGTTTTTTTAATAGATAGTCAGTCAGAATCACATATTTAATCTTGAATAACTGATAAGGCTTTTAAATGCTTGATTTAAATAGTTATAATTCTGCAAACAACAGAGTCTGGGAAAGATGATTTAATCTCTAGAAGGAATTTGGTCTAATATAAAATGACAATAAAAAATCGTGGTTTCTGTTTTCCATCAGGAAAAGAACTTATAAAAACAAAGCTTTTATACAATTGGCATTATTTAAGATAACTTTAAAGCATAAAGCATACAGGACCAATAGACTAATCATTATTTTTGGGTGGCACGGTGGTTAAAGAGTAGCAGTGGTTTAGGTTTCGATCCCCGGTCGAGCGGTCCTGGTGTTTTTGTGTCGGTTGCATGTTCTCAAGCTGCCTAGAAGAAAACCAAAGCACCCAGAGTAAACCCACACACAGTCCAAAAATATGCTAGTGAGCTGAGGTAGAAATATTAAATTACCCAGAACTGTGTTTTATATAATATGAATGTGATTGATATCAACTTCTGTACTGATCAAACTAGAGTAAATATAGTCTATCTGTCATAAGCAAGTGAGCAAAGTGTCAAATGTGATGTTAAACAAACAAACACGCAACTATTGTTGACATGGGCGGGGTGAAATTGTCCTGATTAAAAGCTTAAAGATTTCCAGGGTGTTTAGAGAACCAGGTTTGTAATCAGAAGGTTGTCAGTCTGATTCTGGGAGTCAAAAGGTCACGAATAAGGTACTTTTAAACAAGGCGCCTAACCCCTAACTGCGTCCCGGGTGCCGTGGCTAGGGTTGCCCATGTTTGCTTACTACTGCCCCCTAGTGTGTGGTCACTAGTCTAATAAACCATGTAAAAGCATAGTGGTAGTAAAGTACTCTAAATGCTACATGATGGCACATCTTCAGCAGGATAGAAATGAACATAAATGTCAAGGAACATCAATAGTTGAGCCTGAAAGCCGCACCACCTCCCAGATCAACAGAACAGAACCAAAGAAATGTAAATGAGGTGAACTGGCCTGAACTGAGTACCCTACAGGTACTTAGCCACTAGGATGCATAAATCAGTGCGATGTAGAGCCGGATCCAAATAAGAAGAGTTGTGTCAGGAAGGGCATCTGGCAAAAAATGTGCTAAATCAATAAGCTAATCATAATGTGCCGTGAAGAATAAAATCCCTTCAGTCATGTTTCAAAGCTGATAGTTGTTGCTGACAGATTTAGACATGATGTCCTCAGGTGTGTGCAAACTTTTGGTCATGATGAGTGTGAACACATAAAATCACATTTTATACTCACATACATCAGACTGCGCTGGTCTTTGTGTGTTGCATGACTGGATGAGGAATCGTCACGGTACTAACTGATTGGTTGCAGGGTCAGAGTTTATCCCTGTAGAGGAACAGGAGCTGGATGTGGATATTGATGAAGACCATTTTGATCTTGTCCAGCTCGATATTCTGTAATTTTAACAAAGTGTCCCGCTCTCACCACATGTTAAATGTGTGTGTTGTATGACCCCTGTACCTCATCGTCATAGATCAGTAACAGTGCAGATCGCACTCGGGTGGGTTTTCAGGATAGAATTAATCTAAATCAAACCTGACCTTAGAAAGAATTTACCTGATGATGAAGGTGCTAATACATGTCATATAAATCTGAGAAGTGACGCTGTTGATATTAGCTGGTGGTCTTTAATAAATTAGGACGTTATTTCAAAAGGACAATATATCTAAAGTCTAAAAGCATGTTGGAATGTATAGATGCTGGATGTTCATTTCGGTTGTTATCGATAGGTTATCACAAACAGGTGGTGGTGTAGTTATTAAATACACCAACACCTGGATGCATAAGAATGCTTAAAAATGTATTTAAATCACAAAGAATCATTATGAGTAGATTCACCTGGGGCAGGATTCTAATTGGTGATTCATTTCAGTTTAAGTAATATCCACTTTGAACAGCAGGGGGTGCTTGTACTATATTTACTTACGTCAGAAAAACTCATTTATCAAAATCGTTTTGGTTGTTTTGTCCAGTTTTATTTCTTTCGCAGAATGTTTTTTTTTCCTTAAAATTATGAAAATGTTTAAAGAACATCGGCTAAATCTAATTTAATTTAAGGAATATTGGTATTTATTGTAAAAACATTTAAACATTTTTTTCAGAATGTTTAAATTTGGTTCTGAAAATGTCTTAATAGAATGTTTCTTTAACGTTGTTCAGATCTGTTTGTTTTTTAATTTAGTTTAGAAAAGTTAAAATAATGCTCATATATTGTTACACTTAAATAAATTTAAATACAACATTATCCACCCATCCATCCATTATCTATTTTTACCACTGCTTAATTCTATTTAGAGTCACTGTTGGATACACACTGAATGAATACATGAAACACCTGATTAGGTCACCAGTTTGCAGGGTACGGACACACACACACACAGGCAGACACAGAAGATGCATGTCTTTGCACTGTGGGAGGAAACCAGAGTATCCTGATGAAAGCCACACAGACACATAAGGTCTCTGAACTACTTTACCTGAGAATCGAGAATGACATTTTGCTGTGAGGCACCACTGTGCCACCCAAATACAACAATATATAAATAATTAAATATTACAAAAAAAGGAAGTATCTTCACATAATTAAATTTAGCTAGAAATTCCATACCTGGCTAATTGACAAGTCCACTTTAAACATCAGAGAGCACTGCCACTATTCAACCTTACCTGGTTGACATCACTTTCCAATTTTTCCAGATTTATTTAGGACAGGACACTCGGATCACATTTGGACGCGATCGTTTTGGTCCTAATAACCGGGTGGACCGATTAAACGAACATGCCCTATGTTACAAAACTGGACGTGCTAAAATGTATGAATAAACTTTATTGTACAATATACACATATCGCAATACCAGCTTTGTTGGTAAAAACGTACCAAAAAAGTTTTTTTTTTTTTTTTTTTTTTTACAATCTACAACATAATGTTTAGGTATTCAGCATGCAAAGCGTAGTAATAAAATAGTTCTTACTAAATTCCAGTCAATGTTTGAAGAATTTATCCAGTGTGATCTAACATGTCCACTTGACTAACATGTCACTTGAACTAAATCACCACAAACAAAGACACCCTCACGTTCTTTAGTCCGATTAAACAGAATTTTGGTCCGAATAAGTGAATAACGTTACACATATAGAATAGGATTTGTTTCTGAATTTTAGGAGTCGGTCTGAATAAGCGGCTGGTCCAATTAACCGAATTCGACTGTACTTTCTTATACTCTTATTTTAATACTGGTAAACTGGCTCATATTTAAAATGCATACAGTTTGTACCGAGTTCAGAATTTACATGACAGAGCAACTAAAAATAATTTGCACATTTGAAACAAACAAACAAAAACATACATGTTTAAGGTACACTTCATTTCCATGCAGGAACAGGCCGGTATTGTGGTTTTATTTGATCAAACTTCACGAGTGTTTATCGCATACCGCTGCATTGTGGTCTTAAATGATCACGTATTTTCATCCTTTTCAAATTCACTTTAAGCTCCAATTGGACAAATCACATCAGGCGCTGAATAAAATGTAGAATCACATGTATAAACCTAAGAACCTTCCTTTCAATAATGAATTACAGAAATTGCTCAGGTAATGAAAGTGACAGCGGGTCTTTCACACCTTGCTGAAAGCCACATCAATCCTTATTGACAGAAAATGCTGCACGGCTCCATAAAGCAACTCTGTTGCGTTAGCCGTCATGTCTAAGGGCAGTAATTACAAAGCTCATTTCAGAGGCAGCGCACAGTCTGGCCATTAGCCCTGCGAGATGAATGCACCACGTCTGTAGCTGAACACAGTGCGCTAGTCAAGCCAAACATGCTTTGTGCTCGCGTATACAGCAATGGAGGATGGGGATGAGGGTGGGTGGGGGGACTTACTCACCCTGCTGTCTAAAAGCTGCAGGCTGCAAGGGTCACGGCCATTCCGCCTATGTCCACATCAGAGAAGATGCCCACAGATCTCTCTCTCTCTCTCTCTCTCTAGCTCGCTCACACTCGCTTCCTCTGGTTCTCATCTTTCTCCTTCTCTCCACGTAGTTTTCTCTTTCCTCCTCTTTTCTCTTTCTCCTCACTCGCCAGAGGAACTTGTAAACACAGTAGGCAGGACCTCTCTTAGATATATCAATAGGCTTATATGTACCAAGGTCAGACACAAATCTTTTGAAGGCAAAAAAAAAACGTAGAATGTTTACAGATTTGCTGCCAGTCGGCGTCGAGTTTGCCGACGGCAAGATCAGATATCTAATGGAAAAGAGGCATTAGCGTAGCTACACCTGCTCCAAGACTTTTGTGCTTCGGCGATGAGGTGAAACTGGACAGATGAACTCAAATTAAATTCAAATAACTTGGCCTGTAAGAAGAAGAAGACATAAACTTAGTGAAGATGTGTTTGGTGTTAAGCCCGATTTAAATGACACAAAGCCAGATGTAAGGGACAACTACTTGTTAACAGTGTGGTATTTCAATTCATGCTGTTAGAGCAGAGAGGAAGAATTAAGCCTGGATCAGACGGACTGCTGGAGCTGACATTGAGGACGGGTCCATATTGTGTTATTGCTGAGAGATCTAACAAGTCAGAGACCTGCACCATAAATCAACCCAGTGAAGGACGTTCTGCCGCCAACCACAGAGAACCGAGAGAACGCTAGAGGAGACAAACCAACAACCTACAGCAAAACCAGTTAATTAAAACATTATATATATATATTGAATCCATTTTTTTTTAAAAAACCCTTCCCAACCAAGGATAATCATTTAATCATTCATTTTAATTATTGACCAGCATCGAAAGCTAACACGAAAAAAAAGATTAAAAAGAGATGGATAGACATACAAATCTAATATATAAGTAATACAAAAATATTAAATATGACATCAGATATACAGACTCACTAATTTTATACTGGTCAGTCTGTGTAGATGTAATTCACTGGACAAAAAAAATGGAGCTCCAGGAGAAAATCCACACAGAATATGCAAACCAAACTTCACTCAAAAATGATTTAGCTCACTTGAGAATTGAGCCCATAACCTTCTTGCTGTGAGATGACAATGCGATCTGTGAAGCCACCTGTTATGGTTAGAATTATGATAATTAGTTAAGGATGTATAATTATTACTGAAGATGTATTACAACTGTGCTACTGTTAGTGCTAGCAGTTATATATATATATATATTAGGGCTGTCCACAACCAAGGATTTTGCTGGTCGACTAGTGGTCGTCATTTCTTTCAACTAATCGACTAATAATCGACTAAAAATACCATTTA
The DNA here is from genome assembly GCA_028565875.1 of Hoplisoma paleatum. Lineage (NCBI taxonomy): Eukaryota > Metazoa > Chordata > Actinopteri > Siluriformes > Callichthyidae > Hoplisoma > Hoplisoma paleatum. The sequence continues at coordinate 3,523,059 of JAOTRQ010000031.1, forward strand.
GACCGGGATACACATTAGTGA
>JAOTRQ010000031.1:3523179-3535474 GCA_028565875.1 Hoplisoma paleatum
ACCAATAGAATTTGTCCGACTAGTAATTTTTTCGGTCGACCAACGAATAATCGATTATTTGCGGACAGCCCTAATATATATATATAATTTAAATATACAATTTTTTTTAAATAATCTTATTCTTTTTTTTTACCCTATTGTAGTTGTATTCACCTTTTAGGTGTTCTGTAGACTGTTACTGATCCACAGAAATTTTCAATTACATGTTTTCATGTAGTCACCATGCAGCCATTATTAATACTATTATTAATTAAATCTAAATTAATAGTTTTTATTAATATAAAATTTGCAAGGTCTTTTCTCAACCCATACAGCTATGGGGAGGTCTGTATCTATGATGCCATTCTGCATCTCCAATTGACTTAGTGACATGTTTTTAGACTGTGAAAACACATGTAGAAAACCCACACAGACATGGGGAGAACATGCAAACTACTCAAAAAGCTCTGGATCAGCTTTCCAAGCGATCAACTTCTTGCTGTGAGTTGACAGTAGAAACCGCTAAGTCACCATGCAGCCATTATTAATATTATTATTCATTAAATCTACATTAAAAGATTTTATCAATATAAAAATTTTACAAAAGCTTTTTTTGCCAAATTACATTTTTAGAACACACACATATGTGTTTGCAAAAACCCGCCCAGATCCATTGTGTCCTGTTACAGTAGAACACAAAACATAAATGAATGACATAAAAAGTGCAGTACAATTAAAAGCAATTAATTTCTCAATAACAAGCATGTTATTCAACTAATACAAGTAATAATTTCATCTAATTTCATTTCATTACTAGCATCAGAATAATGTCATTTCTACTTATGAACAATGCAATACGACCACAGGCAGCTTATAGTGTGTCGTGTTTACTGCTGAGCTGTGATTGGACTCTCAGAAACCCCCCAGTTTACTATTTAGGCTCTTGGATGAAGTTAGGGATTGATGTCTGTATGCAAGAAAGAGAAGAATTGTGAAGTGTTTGCTGAGGATCTTTATCTGAACAAAGCTGAACGACGCTGTGTCACATCTTTTCACGTTCCGGTCTGCTGCACACTTCACGATCCTTCCTCATCCATCGACTAGCATCGAATACATCAATGTTGTTGTCCTGCTAGTTGTCATATTTGGGCAGACAGAAGTAAAAATGCAGAAATCAAGACTAACCGAGATAAAGTTTAATTCTCTGGAGGCTTCGGCTTTATACAGTGTGAGGTGAAAGAAAAAGAGATCAGGTTCAATCATGTGAAAAACTGTATGAAAAAATAATGTTCTGTGTTAGTAATTAATATAGGATATAGATTTTCTTCTTTCTTAATAGTGGAACTTGACTAGACAAGCTTCATATAGATGATAACCTGACACAAAACAGAATGTAACATGACCTCTTGGATTAAATTAAATATATGCCACATATGCACATATGTCTAGCAGTTAAAGTACATCACTAGGTAGCAGAAGTAGCTGGTTCAATCTCAACACTGTCTGTTTGTTGCTATTGGGTCCTTAAGCAAGGCCCTTTACCCTCAAGTGATCTAAACTGTAAACTTTCATGATCATTTACGTCGCTGCTATCATTTACGAAGTCTGCTAAAGACTGAAAATGTACAAATATGTGACCTGTAGTAATTTTAGTCAATGGAGCCACGGGTGTAGACGAGTCGCATGTGGTGCCTGGGGGGCCGCCATAGCACATGGGTGGACAACCTCCGCCCAAAGTATGATTTGTGATTTGACAGTTATTCTCTTAGCATGAGAGCTACATAAATATTTAGGGACACTTTTACATTTTATTTGAGATGGTATCAGTCATGTAACTGTTGTTTTGGCTACATTGTAAGTAACTGTGCATATGTTGTACTGGTCTGTGTGTTAATTAAGAGCAGATCGTAATGTTTTCCTAGTGTACTCTACCTAACAAAGTTTTTCTTTGTGAACTATTGATGTTAGGACGCCGAATTGAAAGCAAAGTGAACATTGTGAAGCATTGTGAAATGATTTTATGACTGCTCAGCCACAATAGTAAAATACGATTTATACATATTTAAAATATATATTCATATTAAATAAGAATAAAGTAGAACATGGAAAAAGCGGTGGTGGAAGTAGATATAAAATAATATAAAGTGTCCTGAAAAAATGACCTGGACTTGGCGTGTGCATGTGAACAAAGATCCTTAAAGAAATTACCTGTTGGCATTGATTTGTTCCATTTGAACCCTAATCCAGACACTGAAGACTTTCCAGAGCTTCTCAAGTGTATGAACTTTCATCACATGAACTCTTCTGGATCAGGCCTGCCCCCTAGTGTTCAAATCAACTACAGCAAACGAGAGTGCAGATTGAATAGAACAGAGATAAACAGAGCTAAATCATTTAATATAATAAACCAGCACAACTGATTCTGAAACCTGATCTACAATTAATTACATTGGGGGAAAAAACATAAGTTCTATAGCGATAATGAGCTTTAAAGATTTTGCAATCCATTCAGCAAAACTGATTTGTGGAACGAGTCTTCTTCATACAAAAGTCCAAAAAAGCAAACAGCAACAACAACAACAACAACAAAAAACACTCTCACACCATGTTAAGAACTTCACAGAATAAGAATGTGTGTAAAACACAATTTTGACAAAAATATGAATCAGAATCAGACTTTATTGGCCAATTAAGCATTTAAATACATAAAAAAACCTTTGGTTATATAGATGTAATAGACACTAACTAAACATTTATACCAGCAAACTGTTATTGTTAATGAAAAATGTAGATACATGAATGTAAAAATAAGACAGTGTAGAAGTCTAATATTGTAAAAACCTTAAATAATCTTTGTGAGAACTTGGGTACACAACTGCAGCTCCTGTTAGGGGTCGTCACAGCAGATTGTGATCGGCATTATTTATTTAGCATATTTTTTACACTGATGCACTTCCTGAGGCACCTCTCCCTATTTATCTGAGCTTCAGACTGGAACTACAACACAACTCATTTGTGCATCCTTAGGAGCAAGGCGGTGCTCAGCCTACTGCTCCATTTCTAAAAATTCTAACCAAGGTCAGACTGTCAGCAATGGTGCGCTAGCAGAAAATCCTGCCGCTCCACCTGCTAACTATTATGTCTAAACACTGAAATGCAATGTGGGTGGCACGCTAAGAAGGTCCTGGGTTCGATCATCAGGCCCAGACAGCATTTTTGGACTGTTGCAGAAGCTCAATGAATATTTGTAAACTGCATACCTGCACTGACATGAACTGTGAGGCGACAAAGTGATCATGCCACGCAACAGTTAAATAAAAGTAAAGTTTTATTAGTCAAAATGTTTAAAAAATCTTTTTCAACCAGATGCATTGCAACTTTTTATGGATAAAATGATTACATTTTGATTATATTTATTCAATTCAGTTATAACTTTATGAAATAAAGTTTAAAATCTGTAAAATCCAATCTAGAAAAATTAACTAACACAGTTGTCATAAAAAGGAAGTCTATTTTTTATATGATACAGTTACAATAGAAACCTTTAAACCTTGTTTAACTACAGATTTATTTAGCCTTGAGACTGTAGCAATGCATTAAAATAATTCTTTTTTCTCTCATGGAAATAAAAGACTCAGCCAAAGAGAGAGGGAGAGGGAGAGAGAGGTGGTAAAAATGCCCAGTGAGAGGTCAGCCTGGTATTGAATTTTTCGAATATTTCTCTAAATACCTCCTGGCGCTGTAAATATTTTTGACTACAGCCTGGTACTTTAGGGATGGCCAACTCTCCCAGCACAGCACTGCTGTTCTGCAAGCCTGTCCAGGAAAAAAAAAACAAGAACGAGGAGGGGAGCAGAAAAAAAAGAAAGAGTGCTTTGGGTTATCCATCGATTGACTATTCAAATCCCAACATATGCTGCTCCACTTCCACTGCTGAGTGCTCGGAGAAATGAACGATTTCCTTCCTCGCTGTCTTCATTCTGCCTCCTCTCAGCTACACACACACACACACACACACACACGACTGGACCTCCATTAGGTACATGTGGGCTATGAGTGGGCTGCTCACTGTTTGAACTCTTAATGTATCTTAACCGATGGGTCTGATTAATATCTAATTAATATCCTCCATCCTCGTGTCATATGTAATCAAATCAAAACAAATAACATTCATAATAAAGTTTCTTCTGTATAATCTTAATGAACTGGGCAAACGATTTATTTCTTTTTTCCCACATCTCTGTAGAAAATCTCTGTAATAAATAAATACATCTTCATGCATTTGTTTTACTCACTGAGTAGCTGGAATGAACTGGAACATCTGTTAAAACTTTCTTGTCTTGACCATCCGCCGCATTGCGACGTTATAAGTAAGTAAGCACGTGTTGTGTCTGGTACGTTAATTAAGAACACACAGTAAAGATCTCCAGCCATAGGTTAGTGGTGAGGGTACCGGATTAATATATTATATATAATCCGAACCTCATCAATGCTTGGATGCTGCTGATAAGTCGATGAGAAAGGCCATTAACTTTCAATTGTTCAGACTGTATACTGTAATGTATGTCACTCTGGGTAAAAGAATATGCTAAATGCTGAAAATGTACATATATATGTAAATATACAACAGGATGCCAGGTAAGCAAAGTAAACACGTGTAGTTATGCAGTTGGTTTTCAAGTCAGAAGACATTTTCATGACATGGATTAAATTTTCACTTTTCATTCACAATAAAAGTTTAGTTTCTTCATGGAAAGTCTACGTGCTGGATCTGTCACGGTGCCAATGAGATTTTTAGCCCAACACCCCCTTGCCTCTTTGTGATTTGTGAACCAATTTACCAATTTTCCCACTGGTTTTAACACTTTGTTTAGCACATTGGTGACTTTTGATTTTATTGATTTTTTTAAACTGTTTTATAATTTGACAGAAATATCTTCCTTCAAGCCTTTCTGTTTACAAAAAAAAAAACGGAAACAGTCCAAGGACTTTTTTCCACTGTCATCTCTAAAACATAATAGAATTGCAGCACTAGGCATCATATATTGTGTTTTGTACTGTGGCCCACTTGTGTTTTCATTTTTATTTTATAGTTGTCTTGTGTAAGAGTTTCTTCAATTGTTCATAAGGATGTATAGAAACGCTGCTGCTTCCATACCAATTATAGTATATATAATATATATATATATAATGTGTGTGTGTGTGTGTGTGTGTGTTGTGTGTGTTGTGTAATATCAAAATTGATATTGATTAAGCTTTTAGTTTTTAAGTTTTGGTTAACACAAGAAGAATGTTTTGAACAACAAACTTCTTATTTCTGTTTTTATGAACATGGTACAGCAGCCCCTGCCAGTTCTATTTAAAGTACACAGTGCTGTTTTTATTCTCTACACTACGTGATCATGCAACCCCTCTCCAAAAAGTAAATAAATAAATAAAAATAACCACCAAATCTCTACTGAAAGACATTTCTTCAATATTCTTTGTTCTACTTATACCACTGTGTATCCACTACTTTACAACCTGTGGGCTACTGCAGGAAATCCTGTTAACCCAAATATCTATTTCATTTATAAGAACTTGTTATTCTGATCCACTTCTCTGTAAAGATTTAACAATGCACAAAGAAATGCAAAAAAATCAGTGATTCATTAAAGATGAATCAATGTTAACCTTAAAAAAAGAAGACGATGCTGTTGTAATTTTTAACAAAATTGTAAACCCAGCATTTTTTTGGCTTAGTTTTCACCTACTTCAGAAATAAAAGGGCAATCATTATTTAGATCAATGATTGATGATCACAAATTACGTATTTTGTGCAGCTAGACTTCCAAACTGCAGAGATATACTGTAGTTTAGGGAGCTTACATTGCCCGCCACTAGGTTGCAAATGAGTGTTCAGTTATGATGGGGTTTTGTTACCTTGCAATTGATTTCAGTCAAGAAGAAGAAGAACACTTACCCCGTCCACCCTGTAGTACACCGAGCATTCACTTCAAGCAAATATCTTGTGTAGTAGTAAACATTGTAGTGAAGTCAGTGAAGAAGTGACTGTAGTTTGTGTCGAATTAGATGAAGGGAAACAATAAATATAAAACATGGCATTAAGATTAGCAATAAAGTTTAACATAGTGTTTCATAAGCTTAATAAAGTTTAAAAATGTTAAGCGATTGAACATGAATTGAGCATGCATCTTCATCTGGTCTTAAAGCTAAATAAAATACATTCATTTTAATTATGTGTAATTGTCTATTATACTGTACGTTATTTGTTATCTATAAAGTACCTTTTTCTTATTAAAGCACATAAAATTGTGTTTTTGCAGTGATGGAATAAATTAATAACATTACAATTTATTTTAATGGGGAAATTTGATTTGATATACGAGCAAACTGAGACACGAGCTGGAACACAGAAATAATTAAATTCATAAAAGTTCATAAGCTTTCACTGAATGTATAATCTAGGTGAATTGTACCCATCTCTCTCTCTCTCTCTCTCTCTCTCTCTCTCTCTCTCTCTCTCTCTCTCTCTCTCTCTCTATCTATCTGTACGTATCTATATATCTATCTATCTATCTATCTATTCATTTATCGTCATCATTTCCGGGGTGTTTGGAGCAGAGTTTTCTGTCCGGATGCCCTTCCTGACGACAACCACCAGTAAGTGGTGGGACGATTTCACATTTCCGATCAACCTAGTGCATGTTTTGGGACTGTGGGAGGAAACCAGAGTACCCAGAGGAAACCCACGCTGACACGGGGAGAACATGTAACCTCCGCACAGAAAGTCCCCAGCCTGACCCGGAATCGAACTCGGGACTTCTTGCTGTGAGGCGACAGTGCTGAACCACTCAGCCACCGTGTATACAACTCACAGTTGTATTTATGTTGATTTTACAGTCGTTCAGTGTAACTGACACATACACACAGATACACTTTTAAATGCACGTGTTATAGAGCGGGATTCGTCAGTACAAAAGACACCCATGATAAACTATTTATATAAACATATGTAAATACATTGTGAAATATCTGCAGCTTAAACATTTAAAAGCCGCCTATATGACCATGTATAATTTAGCTAGCTTTGGATTTATCTTTAAAACGCAATTTGACAACAATGCAGCAGCGCCCTCTGCTGTTTAATTTAACTTTTGATTCATTCAGTTCTGAAAAAGTAGCATTAAAACAAAGCTGTAGTTATTATTTAAATTTGTATTTGCTGATAAAGCATCAAGTTTAGATAAAAACAAGTTTAGATGCACTAGACTGTGGTCACAAATCCTCTTATTTACCTTCACACTAGTGTATCTGAGTATGTGGATGATTCGTTCTCATCCTTGTTCAATTGTTTGATCACCTGAAAGATCAATCTATCACGTACGTCTCTAAGCTGTCTCCTGTTCAGTCCTCAACGTCCATGCCGCTGCCTATAATCTCACTATGAGAACTCCACTGTTCTATACCCCTGCCCGCTCACCTGCCATCTCACCGACTACCCATCAGCCTGACATACTGCAGGAGAAACCACAGAGAATTTGGGGAGATAAAACCCAGAACAGTATTACCGGGAGTCCTGCCCCATGTGGAGAAAAGTTTTTGTTGACTTGCCCAAACAATCTAAAGTCCGATCCTAATAATGATCCCAATCACAAATGTCTACAGTTACACTTCAACATATTTAGAAATCAAAACGGATCCAAATCAGACAGGCATGAAAGTGACTTCTGGTTTGCATCACATCGCTTCATCAGGAATGAAAGTACCATGAGTGTGTTCATTCTGGTGTGACTGAGAGGTGGTTACAGATCTCACAAGCTCAATGATTTAGGATCCGCCGTCACTCACAGCTTTACTGAAAGGAGCAGAGCTGCCTGTGTGTAAGGTTTATAGAGTAGATATGAAGAATCAAATATTCATAACCAGGAATCTGAATGTGGCTGAGGTATGAGGAAACACGGAAGCATCACAATAAATGCTGCTACATTAGGAATAAAACATGAGACGTCTAGACTTTTCATGTTGGGGAACAGATGGAGTACAAATTTGCCAAACAGACGTTCTGTTGCAGGGTACAGAGACAAACACACAGATGACAAGTTTCAGTGTCTGCAATTAACTTGACAGCATGTCTTTGGACTGTGGGAGGAGTTCCCGGACGAAACCCACACAGACACGGGGAGAACATGCAAACTGTACAGAAACCTCACAGGATTCAAACGAGGGTCTTCTTGCTGTCAGGTGACTAGTGCTAACCACTAAGCCACTGCACCGCCCTCGTGATTATCTTTTATTTATTTAAATAATTGATGTCATTTTTTTTCTGAGGTAGGTGAAGCCAAAATTATCTGCATCCACATTTGTGTTATATATAAATGTTATATATATTCATCTTTAATGTTTCTCTGATTCGAATTGTGTCCCAAATGAATATATTCTTCATGATTGTTACATCACTATTTGTACATTGTAGCAATGCAATTTTGACATTTTGGAAAATAAAAATTCGGACTAAAAATACTGGAAATATTAATACACACGGTCACTGGAAAGTCGGAAGCAAAAAAAAAAAAAAAAGATATCATTTCCATCCAGCACACAGTCGATTCTAATTCTCTAACTGTACAATGTATCACATTTATTTTTGCCTCAGAAACATTTCTATACACATGAATCCCATCGAATCATTTTCTTTTTTAAACTGTGCTATCTATTTTCTCTTTTGTTTCACCATGAACGGTATTACCAGTCTTTCAAGTACTTCTTCTTTCTTTATCATTTTGTGGCCTCATTATTTCAAGGTCAGAATCTATTCTTTGTCTTCATAATATGATAAAAGTCTAAAACAGAAAAAAATAGTTTAAAAAGCAAGACAGATGTTTTGAAAGGTAAAATAGAACAGATCGTACGTTAGCATGATTAAGTGCTGCGGAATCTTGGTCTAAATGATTGATTTGGCATCAAAGATGCCCATCCTGGCGCAGTCTTATTTATCTGGGCTTGAGACCACAGTACTGGTTAATGCAGAACGAGCATTGTTGAGTCAAACTCAAATCCAAATCTGATTAGATATTTTGTCGCCCGCCATGTTTACATGTGACTTGTCAATCTCATCAGTTTGCTTATTTATTTAAGGGACAGAAACCGTTCTGTCTGGGGTTTGCATGTTCCTCTTGTGGGTGGGTCCACATTGGTTTATGTGCATCTGTTTTCCAGGTAAACCAGATGCTAGATGGATTGGCTCCAGCCCTACACGAGCCTGGTTAGCATAAGCTTCTTAAATAAGTAGTTTAGTGATTAGCACTGTCACTTTAAAGCAAGTCCCAGATTTGTTGTGGAGATTGTGTGGAGTTTGCATGTTCTCCCTGTGGCTACATGGGCTACTGTTACTACGGTTTCCTCCAACAGACTAAAGATGTGCAGGCAGGGTAATTGGAGATGAATCTTGTACCCTGCAACCCTGGAGCGACCTGTTGTGTCCCACAGTGACTCCAGGTTAAGGCTACAGTAAAACTAGTTAATATATGGATGAATGAAGAAGTGAACGAGTGAGTGAGTGAGTGAGTGCTTTATACAGCTTCACTTTTGTACACTGCACTTTTCTATAACTGTTAAATACTGGGTGTGAATTAAAAGCAGTGACCCCCACCAATGTGGTTAAATGCTTATAATCACAGCTTCTTATTTTAGAACATGCGAACTGCCCCACATGTACCTCTAGGCTGCTCTCAATATCCATTTGTTGGCCTTTCATGACTTATTTGACTTTTATTCTGACATATAGATGTTTGCTCTGAGAAACAGTTCGACTCTGTTCTTTACAGCATTAGCCAGAAGTCCATGTTCCCCCCGCCCCATTTGCTTTAATGACTTGTGGAAAGTCATTAACATTCAGTACCTGGTGATAAATAAAATCAGAAACTGAAAATGTTCATTATTTGGTGATTGTCATTTAAATAAGAAAGTAAAAATGAGAGATCTGAGGTCACCTTACTGCAAGAAAATCCCAAGTTTAATCCCCAAATGTGGTGGTCCCGATCCTTTCTGTGTGGGGTATGCATGTTCTCCCAGTGTGTATATACGTCTTCTTTAGTCGCACTGATTCCACCATCCGTCAGTCTATCCATCCATCGGACACACTGATCACAAATACATATTTTCAGCTGGTGTACGATCATGTTTACTATGGATGCTCTTCTTTAAGTCGTTCTGGATAAGAGCATCTACTAAATCCTCAAAAGTAAATGTTTGCTATCTCATGAGCTCATGACCACATGAACCTTGTGTGAGTTACTGTTTCTTGTCATGAATGTGACCATCATGTAAAAAAACATGTCATTAAAACCTCAATAAACAAAAGAACTATCAAGCATGAAAGCATGGGCATTAAAACAGAATTTTAAATTTATGTCACATAATTATGACTTTTTACTTCTGATGCTTGAACACAAATAAATAGTTTATTCCAAGGTAATACATTTATGTATGATTAGTATTTTGTCTTACGAAAGCAGAGGTTTAAGCTTGGTTTACTTATTTTAGAAAGACATTAAATAACATTTGTTTTCCTAATTGGCAAATGTATTGACTTCCTTTTTATTTCTTGTTTTAAATAATTCGATAAATTTAATAATAATAAAGTTTATTGTATATCATCATTATAGAAATCACATTTAATGAGCTGACTTGGTCTGATAAGCCCACATGAGTGGACCAACGTGACGGGATGCACAGTGATCAGCATGGTTCCAGATACCTATGACATCCTACCAGGACATTATGACTTTTGTGCTTTACCTGCACACAGGGGCTGGGTTTACGTTCATCGTGCATGAGACCAGAGGTACGACTACAGGAATCGAACATCCAAGAGGAAATGTTGTGTTTGGCCGTCTGCAAGCTCCAGGATCAAACCTAGGAACTTTCTGTGTGTAATTATTACTACATTATGCAACATAAGGATGTTAATGTTCATGTGCTTTGGTGTTGAAATTTAATCCTAATTGATTTTGTTTCCACGAGACCAATTCATCTGCAAAGCCGTTCATTCTTGATATGCAAAAGAGATTCTGAATTTGCAACATTACAGATTCTAATTAACTGGATAAGACAATATAATCGGTCAACTCAGTCGGTCAATCTGCTGCCTCAACGTTTCACACATCTGCCGTCCTTTGGAGCATTTTTTGTCATTTAAGCATTTTCAAGTTTGTACATAAACTAATTATTAGAATAAGCACATGATACTCAGCTAAGAGGAATTTGATTAATTCTGAAACACATTCTTGTGTCTGCATTTCAAACGATTAAGTCTTTCAGAAAAAGATTTTCTTGATCACAACATTCTGGCAGACGTTATTTGAAGTGCTCATTGTCTGTTTACTTTATAAGAAAGCAAACTAAGTAAGTAAATGAGATGATGAAAAGGGAATTAATTCTTGTTTTACTGTTTAACTGGAGTAAAACGGACAGGAAGTGCTGTGTGATGTTGAATCAGTTTTCCAGGATGCAAAGTCTGTGTGGAGATCCAGTATGTTCTCTCACTGACTGATTGATCATCTTTATCTCCATTAAACAATAATAATAAATAAATCATAGTGATAAATCATATTATATGATCTGAAGCACCATCGCTTTGATAGTTTAGTATATAAATATTTCAGACTCGCGTGTTTAGTCTTTTATAATATGTAATTATAATTTAAATAAATTATAGTATGTATACATACTATAATTAAAACCACTCCAAAAATGCAAGTTCAATCTTAAATACATTTTAAAGAACATATTATGCAAAATGACTTTTTGTGTGTTTTCCATGTGGGTCTCCATTGCTCCTATAAACACTCCAAGTTTTGAATTCTTAATCACGGTTTGCTGACTGGAAAAATAAACCGTTTTAACTCGGCTTTCATAAACGTTCACCGAGATATTTGTGTCATTTTGATCAGTGCGTTTTCATATCATGGGTGACATGATGACCTCAAAGGGTTAACAACGCATAACCAATAACTTAAAATTCAAACTGTTAGATATGTACAAGTTAAGTGAAATACACAAATAATAAATAGATCACAACCTTTCCTGTCATTTCCTCAACAGCTCCCAAAGGACAGACATGGTATATAAAAACTATAGTGGTGGGACTCGATTAAAAATTTTAATTGAGTTAATTACAGGGTCTGTAATTAATTAATCGCAAATTATTTTGTTACTAAAATGTTGAATGAATGCATGTATATTCTTAACAACAAACATGTTTATTGCTTTTTGAAATGTTTTTTAATTGTTATTAAATGAACAGATGTGTTGG
>JAOTRQ010000031.1:3540146-3554584 GCA_028565875.1 Hoplisoma paleatum
TAATTGCGATTAATTAATTACAGACCCTGTAATTAACTCGATTAAAATTTTTAATCGAGTCCCACCACTAGTATTTATATAACATATAATATGTATTTTTGTATATGGGAAAATATAAATAAATAGTTAGAAGAAAACAACAATAAGAACATTATTAATAATAAGAGTAATAGACAGGCCAAAAACAATATTTTACAGATATTTTACAGACAATACAGATATTTCAAGATACAATAAAATGGAAAACATGTGGAAAACATTTTTTATTATCCTTAATTACAACAGTTAGAATCAATGAAACATGTAAGGTTAAATCAGTATTTGTTTCAAACAGCAGAGCCTGATAACTACATATTTTTGGAACCAGCATTTTGGGGCTTAAATTTCCAGACACCAGAAATGTATATTTTACTTTATGTTTTACTTTATTTCCTAAAGAAAAAAACTGAAAGGATGTTTGCTAGAATTTCTCTTCCTTTTAATGTTAATACATTTGTTTCGTGAAGCCAGTATCGTTAATAAAATGCCTAAAATCATGGCTAAATTGTATAATTACATTATTATTAATGTCCAGTTATAGCAGCATACACTGGTGCAGCATCTAAATCTGTAACTGAATTGCTGCTTAGCTTAATTTTTTTGGACTGGAAATAACCGCCCTACTGCCTTTATAAAGAAGGCTTTCCAGTGTTCTGGCTCCACTTGTGTCTCTGATGTCACTAAGACCCTGTGGGAAAGTTTCTTCGGTCCATTAAATCAAACCTATGGACGTTATGAAGTGGACTGCCAGTAAATAAGAACGGTTCTCTCATGTGTGCTGACCAGAGGTGAGAGGAGTGATGAAGTGCCTCATAATGCCTCAAAGGGTTATTAAAAAGAAAACATTATTATACCGAGAACATTACTAAGTAGTGAGTATTGGGTTCACTGCTAACTTATGCAAACAGCTAAAAGAAAACTAACAGAAAGCTATAAGGTCTTTAACATGCCGGCAGTATTTAGTATTGATACAAAACACCATGTCTGACTACAGTATTGAAATAATATCACCGTTGGAGAATAGAAAACCAAAGAGCGGTATAGCCAAACACTTCACATATATGTTTACTCTCATATTAATAGTATTTTATTTATTCAGCTGCTCCTATTACGGTTGCCACAGCAGATCACAACCCACATTATTGACTCATTAAACTTTTTACACAACATGCCCTTCTTGACACAACCCTGCGTATTATTTCTGGTATTGGACAGCAATACAATGGCTTAAGGATCCAGGTGGCCCAAAGCTACCAAAACAATTCAACCTGAACTCACACAGACACTCAGAGAACTTTAACCTGGACCGACCCATCTGCTGATCGAACTCAGAACCTTCTGGCTGTGAGGCGACAGTTCTGCCACCCCAAAATCACTTCACATTTCATGATAATTTAAAGCACCACTCTGTGAATTATTCCTTCACATTGAACTTAATCACTGCATTAAAACGCATATCTATAGACACTACTAAGAATACATTAGAAGGCGGCTTATAAACACATGTTCCCGGTACGGTGAGCAGCCCTAGCGACAGAGCCCGGGTAGCAGCTAGTGGTTGTGTGCCTTGCTCAAAGGCCATTTAGTAGTGACCTAATGACTCTCAAAATAAATTCAGCAGCCTTCCGATCACAAGCCCAGATCACTAACCCTCGAGTCACAAGCATTATTAATCTTTGGTATTATTTGTAAGTCCAAAACCCACAAGCAATAGAATAATATCACACGTATTTAATGTACCAGCCCATATACTAAATCATCTAAACATACAAAATGTATTAAATACACTACATATGTGCACACTGTTACTGGGTAGAACAACCACCATGGATTTTTTTAAAGTAAAATATAACAGCTCTGTGATTAAAGGCGCTGTTAATGAATGCACAAAATTTTAACACAAAGTTGTTAATGTAGTCATGTTTGTTCTGGATTATATCTCCCCTCAGCACTTTATAAAAAGTCATACCCTGTGCTAGTGCTGAATCACACATTTTAAATGTAGAGAGAGTTTTTAAAGACACCGTGCAGCACTGATTCAACCCCGAACCACCCCGAGCTCCTCAACACTGCTGTCTGCTACTCAAATATCAACCTTTAGTGCAAGTCTGAGCTAGCCTTTCTAACACACACACACACACACACACACACACACACACACACACACACACACACACACACACAGGTAATTATACATGCACTGCACACAGTCAGGGATGCATAAGCAAAAGTCTGGGTCAGTCTCTTAAACGGTCTCACTCATCAGGTGGTCACTCGAAATAGAAAACACTAAAGGAACTTTCGATTTCATCGGTCATGCCTTCAATACTTGTTTAACCATTTAATCCTCAGATATTTACTCCGTTTAACATGTGCAGACAAGATGACTCTCCTCATGTAGATGTCATGTCAGAGCAATACCACAAAGACTCATGTGGAACAGATCTACCATGACACAAATGTGTGCATTCATACATACATATTATTTGGTACTGGTGAGATATTTAAGGCAAAAAAATAATAATTTCAAGAATTGAACCATCTGTTCTTAGTATCTGTTATTTCATTTATTATGTATTATGTTATCGTGATTTTAAACGGAGTTATCTGCTCCCTACACTAAGTAGGGGACCATTCTCCAACCCAAATCAAATCTAGTCATCTCTATTGTTGACTTCAAATCAGACCATAGGAGAATGTAAGAAGTCTTGGTATTGTCCTAGATAAGGGGTGTCTAACTGGATCCATAAATGGCCAGTGCGGCTTTTATTCCAACCAACCCAGGTCACATGATCACCTGGTAAACTGAGACTTGCTGATTAAACGAGTAAAATCAAGTGTGTTCTGGTCTGGTTGGAAAAAAAAAGCCACACCGCTTCTATTAGGGTGGGTTTGACACTCCTGTTCCAGATAATCGACTTGCCTTCTCTTCTCATCTGATCAAAATGACTAGAACATGCTGATATCCCCTCAACAACACCAGGTCTTTAACCAACCTGAATACTGCCACATCTCCTCTCTGTTACGTTCTCTCTATTACCTTCCTGTACCTACACGCATTCAGTTCAAAACATTGATGCTGGCCTAGAAAAGCCAAAAATGAATCAGTGGCAGGGAACCTAAGGGTCTAATCTAAGCCCGCTCTGTACAACGCAACCTTATAGCCTCTAGTCGAACTTGACTTTATCCTCAGAAAAATGAACATGAAGAATATTCTGTGCACTACCTCCCAATCGGTGAAACTTCCCTTTTCTGTCCGAACTTTTAAGTAGAATAGGAGCTAGTGGTAGGAGTATTGATCTAAATACCAATAGTATCAATACCAGCATTGGATACAAATGTAATAAGATCGATACTTTAGCTTCAGGTTTAATTTATTGTAATTATTGCAATAATTTTACTATAATACTACAGGATACTACAGGAAATATACCATTCAAAATGTGATTGTACTTGTATAGTTACAATAAAAATTTTATTCTATTGAAATAAATAAATTACTTTGTTTACACAGACAGATATGCTGGGACATTTGTAGTCCAGTGTTTAAGATACTGACATAATAATCAAAAGGTGTGCCTGATTAGCAGTGGAGTACAGAAGGTAATTTAATTATTAATAATCAGAAAGTATTGGTATATGTATTGTTACCGGCAATACCGGCCCTATATTTACTTTGTATCACATCAATACTGTCGACATTGAACATGTGACCCAAACAGCAGCTGATACGAAACTAAATGAAGGCGTGATGAAACACACTGCAAAACGGTTTCTATGGTATTCAAATGTAAACAGTGAGGTGATAAGCACATACACGGACAGTGTTTACTCTCCGCTGATAGACTGCCAAGACAGTTAGTAAAAAAAAAAAGGTGGGGGAGGTGACCGCGACTTTGTTTCGGATAATTTGGCACTACTGTTGAGAGCTTTTCTTACATTTTCTTACATTTAGTCTCAGTGAGACTGAAGCAACATGACGATTCAGAAGCTCCGACTTTTCCAGTCCGTCACAGAATGCTTGAGCTAAATTTTGATCTTATCACGAAAACAAAGAGCAGAAAAGCTAACAGACTTCTTGTTTGATTACAGTCTCAACATGTATTTGACAGACAGCGAGTCAGGCCTGAATAAACATCATCAACAAAAAGAGACAGTGAGCAAATTAACTTTTACTGACAGACAGCAACACTACATGCTGGCTGCAAAATATACCAACACAGTAACTTTAACAGTAATGCTAGCAGTGCTGGAGGTTTCTAATTAGCGTATGGATCTGTGCTAAACACTGTAAAATCTTGGCAAGGAATAAAACATTATTAGAATCATAACACCTTGGCCAACAAGCTACACAACAGTAATAAAAAGATCAGATTAACTGATTTCTATACTAAAGCTACTCCAGCACAAGATGTTTGTAATGAGGTAAATGTGTTTGCCATGTGTTTGAAATCTTGTATAAAAGCCAACTAGTTTACAAGAATGTAATTCTCTTTGCTAACAATATTTTGAGGGTGGATAAGCACCAAGAAGAAGTCAAGCACCTCTCATGTGCCTAACAATCATCATATCTAGATAAATTAAATTCATAACTCTACTCAGCATCACTTGTATGAGTGTACGACTGTCACATTATGCCAAGTTCAAACTACATAACTGGAGTTTTTTTCTGTCGTGGTGTTTACACTACATGATTGATCTGTGACAGGGGGTCACACACTACATCATCTACCTTCAGGAGTAAACACAGACAAGTCGGATTTTCCCAAATACATTTTGTCTTGGAAAAAAAAGTCACAAGTGACGAGGGGTTGGATTAAACCACGCCTAAAAATACCCCTTCACAATACATTTTATTCTAAAAATAAATAAGAGACAAGATACTTAACAAGTTATAAGGAAGATGAGACTAGATAAGAGTCTTAATAAATGATACTGAGTAGAATCAAAAGCTCCAATCAAGAAACAGATCATCTACTGTGTCATCATAGTCACGCCCAGCAAAGAGAACGGTCGCCCATCCTGACCACCTTGTCCGAGTGTTACAATGCCAAGTTCACACTACACGGCTGGAGCCTTTTCTGTCATGGTGTTTACACTACATGACTGATCAGTGATAGGTGGGGTCATACACCACATCATTCATCATCAAGAGGAAAAACAGATGAGTCTGATTTTCCAAACTATGTTATGTCTTGAAGAAAAAAACCTCAGAGGTGACCAGGGGTCAACACGCAAGAGAACCACTAGGAAAAATAAATAAATCGAAGTGGATTTGGATACACAGATGGTACATATTGTTCTATAGTGAGTTGGAGGTTGATAAGTTGGAGGGTTTTTGCAAAGCAGCGTTGGTTGTGTGTTTATAGAAGTAACTATCACTATACCAGTGCTTCAGAGGTTATTGAGGTTATTACATGCAAGTAAGTGAGCGAATCAGTAATGAGTCAGTCAGACCATACGATTTGTTATTTTATGTTTGGCACATAATGCATTCATATCCCATTTTAGTTGGAAAAGTTACTACAAAACATGTTTGATTACTTTGACGTTTGATTTATTGCAAGCTTATAACTGTCAATGTTACACACATATGTTTGTTTTGGCCACCTTTAAATGTGTATAATATGAGTGCACAAGATCCTCTAATATAATAAACAAATAAATAGACATTAATATCATATGCACTCTCTTACCTGAGTTGCACTGTTTTTGGTCCAGGGTAATAAACACTCAGAAGGGAACAGGTCTGGAAAGGGATTTTGGACCATATTCATCTGCATTTCTTCCCCTTCTCTGCATTTTCTGCAAAAAGAAAACTTGAATGAAACAGTGAGGAGCATAAAAGTCCATTACATGTGATTAAAAAATGTTTTCTGCATCTTTAGGACCAGGTCCGATCTGCATGGTGGAGTCAGAGAGCTGGCATCATTAAGGAAACATCAGCAGTGGGAGTGTGTGCAGCAGACCAGGAGGCGGAGGTGAGGTCATTCTGATGATGGACCGGCAAAGTGAAACCCCGTCTCCCTGGAGAGGCCAGGAATGACATCATCGTGTCTACCTGAGATGCATCTCATCTCTCATTCAGCCTGCGGAGCGGCGGTCTGTGGCGGTGAGCTCATTCTTTCTAATAGGCGCCGTTATGAGAATCGCGAGAACATTTTAACAAGTGTACATGAATAAAATGAGAGAGAGAGAGGGAGAAAGCAATAAAAATCAACAGCTGTGGCCCATTCAAAAGTGCCACATAAACACTATATTTATGATAGAAATCAAATAAAAACCATTTTAATATATTTTTATTCAGGAACCATTTAGACTTGGGGTCACGGGGTTTGGAAATGCTAAAGGCAGAATAATTAACTTTCTTTCAGCTACTCCCTTTTGGTGTCACTAGTAGATCTAAGTTTTTAAGTTGGAGGCGCTTCCTCACAAAATCCTCCTTATTTATCTGGGCCCTAATCATCTGTGCATCCTAGTGGCTAGGTAAATTTAGTGTCTAATTTTCTTTTAATGAAAGTGTCTAATTAACCCTTTGTTGTTCACACCAAAAACGCAGCAGAGACAAAAACGCGTATTTTCGTTCATGAGGAAAGTGATCAGGACAATGAAAGTCCAATGTGAGGATCAAACCCAGAATATTCAAGCTGTGAGGCGATCGTGCAACCCAAACATGTTACATTGTGCGTTATATGAGTCAGCAATTATATGGTAAAGTTTGACAAAAGTCAATTGACCAAAAAGAGCAGTTGGCAGTGGTGGGAGTTTGACTGCCCTGATCACACCATAAGCTGAAAATACAGTGATGCTCTGCTAACTCATTTCAAGTGGCAGAAGTCTTTAGTTTATTCAGGAATCTCTGCCTGTGTGTCATGTTTATATCAGGAAAGGGTACAATGTCGTTTATGTGTCAGAAGTGGAATTGCTATTTTGCTGTATTTAAGGACATTATGTTTGTTATCTGTAAAGGTTCATCATATGTCACATTAGTTTTGTTTTTGGTAGGAATGGTTAGAATGTCTGTATGTGGAACAGTCCCGTGACACAATATAACATTATGTGTTTGATGGTTATCAATGTTTGGCATGCAGCGTAATATGGGCAGGCTCATGTTTTATCATAAATGGATTGTAATGTAGGGTGTTGGGTACAAATCACTGAGACTGGGGTATGTAAACAAGTAAACAATTTGCTTTATATGGTGTGTATGGTTTTTTATTCCATTCTGTATTAATAAATAACAAGAGAGGTCCATTTCACGTTTTATGTAAAGGTGATTACAGCAGGGCGTTAGTGGGTGAGAATACTCAAATGTGTCATTCGTGGATCCAGGGAACTTAGTGTGTGTGTGTGTGTGTGTGTGTGTGTGTGTGTGTGTTTATATAACATTAATATAAACTTGATTTTCAAATCTATGAAATCTTGATTTTCAAATCTATCCAACATGTTAGCTGATGAGCTATAGTGTTAGCATATGCCTTATGTGGATGTTTTTGTTGGTACCACGAACATGTGTGTAATTTCACCTAACGTCCGGGCGAAGAAAACGACAGGTGAAAAACTTCCATCGAGGGCAGCAGTAAAATGAAAGAGTAGTATTCTTTTCGAAGTGGAACATTGTGTTACTTCGAGCCCTTCGAGGTGATTTGAATTTGGGTAGGTAATCTGCAGTAAGCCTCCTGTTAACACTATGATTACTGAGTTACCCAGGACGGCCTGGAAAGTAGCAGGTGCTTGATTTGTGGCCAGTTCGCTGTCTGCATCCCGGAGACGGGGGGTTTGACATGGGACGCGAGATTCGGTTTACAGGGACAAAGTCTACTGCATTTTCTAGCCAAACGTGTGAGAGGGAGCACAAAGCCCGCTCTGTGTTTCGGACATTCTCACCTATTACATATGTTAAAAATTAACAGGTGAAAGGTGAGTTTCAGACGTGGGTAAACACAGGAGGAAGAAAAATCACTGGAATTACTAGCTGGAACAGTTTGGAAGTACGTGCACATGCGTATGCAGATATATATGCTTGCTTCTACGCGGACTTGCACTTTTAGGAATCACGTTGTTTTAAAGCCACAACAGAGTGAATGAAAAGAAACCTTCTTCCACAAGCTATATGGACTCTTAATGGATGAAAACAGCATTCAGTAATAAAATATTATATATAAAGTATATAGTATGTATATTTGTAAATATTGTATACTGTTTATTATGTACACTGTTTGTTTAGATGCAGATATTGTATTGTAGATATGTAAATACTGTATTGTACATATTATCAACTGTTTACATGTATATGTAGATATTGCATTAAATATATTCTATATTGATATTGTAAATATACAACAATATTATTTCACTGCATTATGTGGCACTTATGTTCGTGATGGTTCGTGCATAATTTTACCACTTCTATCACTTGTTGTTCCGATTTACATTCTATAATGATTATGTTAATGATAAATTTGAATCTTTTTAACATTGCAGTACTTTAATTATATTTTAATACAATCTGTTGAATTTGTAATGTATATGTTGTATATTTCGTTGCTTACTATTACGACTGAGTGGTCACTAAAGCATTCCACTGCCCCTGTACTATGTACGACTCCGTAGAAGACAAATAAAGCTTGATTTGATTTCATATGAATGGCGTGATGAGTTAAAAGCGGGCGTTACTGAGGAGGCATGATCGGAGGTTGCAGGAAGAGAACAGTAGTGAATGGGAGGGAGGAAAGCAGCCCTACCTACCTATTCCCTCTGAAGAGCACTGCAGCGGCAGTCCTGTGGAGCACGGCACTGGGTGGTTGAAAGGCCGAGCGCAGAGAGATCAGGGCATGGCCGCCGCCGCCGCCACCGCCGAGCACGCTCCCATCGCCCTTCTTTTCTCGAAATATGGCCGCTTTCTCGCCGAGGCTGCCTGGAGTGTCTAGATCGCCCAGAGAGTCGCTCATAGCACTCATGGAGCCCAGTTATATCCACCGCATCATCTAGAGCACAGCACAGGACAGGACACACAGCGTCAAAAAGAGTAAATGGAGGGGCGTCTGAATTCGTGTGGTGAGCTTCTGTCGCCGTGCACACTCCCCTGCTTACACACACACGCACACTGCACCCTTGCCCAACGGGCTGTCCTAGCATGGCAAGCAGGTCCCTCCTACCAAAACATGATCTACCACAATAAAGTTATTTTTAACTCGATGACTCTGCTTGCACACAGTTCTCGGCTCAGAATCCCCTCCACCGTCTTATTCTCTCCACTTAGTCCTGCTTTAGAAAGCTCGACGACTTTTCTTCTTTCTCTTATTACTTCTTTTCTGTGCTTCCACGTGATTTTTGTTTTTTGTACCTGGAAAGAAGACCTGCTTGGGTAGTTCACTCGTACAAAAGGGTTCTTCGGTGTTGGTATGCAACTTAGAACAGTAATGAGGCCTGGAGGTCAGCCAAACAGTAAAACCGACTGTTTCTTTGTCACAGACTCCGCGCTGTTACCCAGCAGCCCCTCCCACCAAATGTCCTCCTACTCTCCTCCTCTTCTTGGTGCTTTTAGATCCAGACTCGGATGAGCTGCATCAATGTGTGTGTGTGTGTGTGTGTGTTTCGACCTCTCCAAAAGTGATAAGTAAAGTAACAAAATTTAAAGTAATAAAATTTTTGCAGCCTGTACTTTTACTATGTATATTGTAACTAAAATTGTAATTAGTTATCGTAAAATTGACACCCGTTACTGAGTTATTGTATAAAAGAATTGAGAAGCGGGGGCAGTGACAGATTTTGGTTTTGAGCCAAAAACCCTTCAAATATTTGCCAAAATGAAAGAAAATCTACACAATCTGACAAACCTGCACATACACAAAAGAAACTCACTAATTTAATAAGCAAATGTCATATAAAGTACATTTAATGATTGAATGTTAAGGTATGGTGCCACAGTGGCTTGGTGGTTAGCACTGTCGCCTCACAGCAAGAAGTCCCAAATTTGATTCTGTGGTAAGGCAATCTTGTGAAGTTTGCATGTTCTCTGCTTTATCGTCATTCTAATTAGGCCAAATGGGGCAACCGTGGGCTGGTGGATGGAAAACTGGGCTTTTAATAAGAAGGTTGCAGTTTCGATTCTGAACGTCAACAAGTCATGACTCAAATGCCCTTGAGCAAAACCCGGGTGCCATAGCTAGGGCTGTCTACTGTTCTGGGCTTGTGTGCTCACTGCTGCCCCCTAGCGTGTGTTCACTGGTGTATGTAAATGTGTGTTACACTGCATGGATCAAGGTGAAATGCAAAGAATAACTCATTTGTGTTAAATTGTACAATGGTGAAAAAAGCATTCTAAATACTAAAAATACAATTTAAAAACATGTTCTTTTGCACTTGTTTAACGCAAATGTTTTCTAACTTCATTAACTGGAGAGGAGAGTCAAATTAGAAACTAACACCACATAGGCGCCGCATAAGAAAAGAAAAGAAACGCAGACACTGCTGCATCCACTGAGCACACACTGTAGATCAGGGCTAAACGTAAAACAGTAAGAACATGTTCATGTACAGTTCAGTTCTAGTTTAATAGAGCTGTACCTTATCACACACTGAACACACAGATGACTGGTGGCTTGAAATAGTAAAAAAATAATAATAAAAAAGCACGGTTCTGTGTAGCCACTTGAGTTGCTTTACAGTAAATCTTACAGACTTCACTTTGTGCAAATGTGCACAGCCAAGCTGAAGCAGGACATAACCTTCCTCAGCCTGTTGCCTGAGATTTGGAAGCGTATTATTTATTTTGTACATCTGTTAGGTCTTGGTATGGCCGAATCGATGAATAATATACAGGGTGTCCAAGTTTTTTTTTTACTATTAAGTTTATTTATGCAATTACTGTGCTGAATAAAATGATGCCGATCCCAGCTGTGAATGTTCAATCATGTTGTGATAGAGAGGGTGTCCAATTGTAACTTTAATACATGTTATATTGTACAGGTAGAGATTTGGAAACCTGTTTTTTTACCTGTGGTTTTTTATAGCAAGACCAACCTTTAAAAAGATATATTATGCAAATTTCTCATTTGGTTTAATTTTGTATTTCCAAGTGGGTTTCCCCTGCTGCTCCTATAAAGATTCCAAATTTGTATTAAAAAATCCATCCCTTTTCTGTAAATGATGAAAAAAAATTGTTGTCTGGACAAACAAGCTGTTGGCAACCGTGATATTGTGACACATTGAACTGATTTGCATTAAAAACTCCCTGGTAGTACCACAAATAACCCGGCAAATTCCACCAGAACTTCAGCTGATATTAATGGAAGCCATTTGGATGCAGGATTTACGTTCACCAGACATGAAACGAGTACAGTTACAGGTAAAGGAGACACGGTTTTGTGTGCAATCTTTAAGGCCATTAAAAGGCATGAAAGGACAAATACGGACATATTCAAATAATTACTTTTGTGTTTTTGTCACTGTAAGAACGATTGTGGTTGTTTTTTGCAGTTAAATAACAGGCCTATCGTTTTCACCATTCTAAATTCCAAACACATTCAGTCTCAAAGCAAATCACATGTTAACTGAAATAGTTAGTCTCAAGGCACAAAACTATGTGCACCCCTGACTTTAATGTGAGACAACACAATCAGTGCAGGTCAATACTAATAATAATAGAAAACAAAGAATAAAAAGCCCCTTTCTCAATACCAAAGAACAATTTACAGTAAAGTACAGATATACAATAGAGACAAACACATAAAATACATAAATTATCAAGACTCAACAAAAAACAAATATGAAAACACATACGAAAAATATCGCAAACCAACAAGTTAAAATGCCTCTCTGTAGGCCGATTCTCAAAGCAATAAGATCATGAAAAGTAAACTGCAAACTGAACAGAACTCAAAAGAGGAATGTATTTTATGAATGTATAAAGTATGATTAAGATAATCCCTCAAGTTTTCATAATATTTTGCTTGTTTCACCCAAAATGTGATTTAAAAACACGTGGAACCACCAGTGAAAAGATTAGATCTTATAGTCCTGTGAGTGAAAGAGTTGGAACACAAGGAGAGACACATAAATGAAGGGAATAAAACATCTGCGAACCAGAGGTGTGATTTTCTCGTTTTGCAGGCACCTACACCCACTTGCCCGTCCACCTGCACAAACACACGTTGGAACACATGCTCGTACATGTGTGCTCGCTAATGCGGGACCATGTTTGGCTTTCCCCTCAGGTCATGTTGCATTTTCAAATTTCAGTAGCTGGCTAAAAATGAAACCTTGTATGTAAGCACGGGCCCACATAATGAACTATAGTCAGTTCTGAATTACTACCAGCCGGGGGGTGGTGGGGGATAAAGTAAAAAAGTTTAATAATCAAATCCAGCAATACCAGGTCAAGATAAATCTTTTGTGTGTGTGTCAAAATATAAAATGTAAATTTCATAAAGATTACCTGCTTTGACTTTTTATTTTACATTTTATTCAAGTCAATTGTATGTGTTTATCACACTTGGACCTTTTGAAATGCATTTTCTGTTTTTTTTTTTATTTTTTTTTTTTATAATAATAATAATTAGAAGATATAATTGCAGGCAGACACAAAGGCCAAAACTCATTTATCATCACGGAAATGAGCAAATTCACAATTCTAATCTGTCATCGATAATGTGGTAGCTTAAGAATCAAACAATGACCATGCAATCAAGCAATTTACTGACAAATGCACAAAATAAAACATTCACAATAATTGGAACTGTCAGGTAGAGGATCTCATTGGATTTTGCCCTCACGCACAGTGAGAAGCAGTTACAGAGACACTAAGATTTGCATACAATATTGGCACTTAAAGCTCTTCAAGTCTGCAAAATATATTTAATTGTCATTTCTATGGCAAAACCATTTAGAGAATGTGCCAAAAAAGCATCTGGAGTTTGCAAGAAAATCCTACAGAAACCATGTAAGAAATCTAATAAGAACAGAGGTGTCTGAACGCACACATCCATGAATTTCATGATGAGTTTTCATGACACGATTCAAGTTTACCTGACAAATTGTGGCAGCCATGGCCTGGTGGTTAGAAAGCTGGGCTTGTCGTCAGAAGATGCGGGTTCAGTTCAGATGTCAGTCAAGAGGTAACAACATGTGTTCATTGTAGAAAATCAGACATCAATGTCATTAACTGTAGTCCGTACTGAATCCAGATGCCCAACTCTTTAATAAGCAGTTAAAATAAAAATGTTTACAGACAGTTCTCGAGTAGTGCTGCCCGATTTGTCACTATTGCACGAGCTTCAAAAACGATTCAAAGCAATTTCAGTACAGAATGAAACTAATAAAATAAATAATCTAAACAAATTACCAGTCAAAATGATCGTAAGGCAATGAGTTTGAGTCCAGTTTTGATTTTCCATAGAAAAAAAGGGCTGCATAAGCCGAACACTTAATATCTAATGTACATTGACATATATTAACATTGTATTAAACATAATGTCATGATAATAAAAAAGCTAATTCAGTTCATAAAATCATCTTTTTAAAAAAAAAGATGTCTTTCTCAAAAAGTGTTTGGCTTTGATGCTATTGTTCAGGTAATAATGTTGTGCTTTATGGTAGACATTGTAAAAGCTTGTAAGTCAGTGAATACTTGGTTCAAATGACGTCCACTACGAAAAGACCATGAGGTGACCGTTGGTCATGTGTGACTGATCACTGATAGTGTAAATTTTTAATGTAGACTAAATAAATAAAACTTGCTCTGGGAGTTAAATGTGGTTCAGTTTAAATACACACGCACACGCACACGCACACGCACACACACACACACACACACACGCTTCCACAGTAAAGGTTAAACAGTTTTAACTATGATATGAATTGTCTCTAAATGAAGGTTCTCACTGTTTTGGACACTCCTTAAACACGAAAATCACATATTTACATTTTAGGTATTTAGCAGAGCAGACGCCTCTATTCAAAGTGACTTACAGAAAAACACCATTTTAAGCAACTGAGGGTTAAGCGCCTTGTAAACCATCAGTTTACTGGTTAAGGTTTTCTGGCACAAAATAGCTGGTTGAGCACAATAAACTCTGTATGAGTCTGTAGTAAAACTACACAAAACCTACTAGTGGTCCTACTATAAATATACATTTATAAACACATCCCATTTATGTAAGCCACAGATTTACACATTATAGTAAAACAGGACTTGAAGCAAGTATGAATGACAAATAACAGAATTTCATTTAAAACAATTTAAACATTAACAAAGTCATTAAACAAATGAATAATAATCTGTAGGACTGTCCACAACCAAGGATTTTGCTGATCGACCACTGGTCGTCATTTACTCCAACTAATCAACTAGTAGTCGACTAAAAATACCATTTAGACCGGGATACATATTTGTGAAG
>JAOTRQ010000031.1:3554684-3567703 GCA_028565875.1 Hoplisoma paleatum
AATACTCTGGGATCGGTAACGATCCACAGAGTGACCCAGGGTCGATTTCGACTGGAGGGTAAAAATCATCATCAATCTTAATTCTAACCCTGATCTGAGAGACCACGTGGCAGCGCTCATCCTGTACCACGTGATTTGCAAGAGGACGTGTCACGTGACCCTCAGGCGGACACTATGGCGGCTGCTTCTGTGTTCCAGAGAGTCCGAAGTGGATCGAAACTCGGACTGCAGTTTGATCAGGACGGAAACATAATCCAGGTTTGTTTATTTCTATTGACATGATCACAAGCTGGTCACGTGACGCGGGTTTTGGTGTTTGCGGTGTCACTTCTGTTCCCAGACTCGTAGCTTAGCTCCATCTATCATGTAGTTTTACCACCGTGTAGTCCGATTACACACTGTGGCAATACACTAAACACCTAAACAGGTCGCCACGCGGTTGCAGGGCACACACAGGGCAATCTCAGTATCTCTTATTAGTCTGACTGCATGTTTCTGGATTGTTTGAGAAAACCACTGCATTCGGCATGTGGAGAACATGCAAACTCCACTAACAGAAAGGCCCGGATTGCTTTACCCGGGAATCGAACCCAGGACTTCTAACCGTGCTCATCTTTAAAGCGCCACCGTGTAGCCCAATTGTAATTGTGTTTATAATTTTGTGAAGCAGTTTTTTATTTATGAACAATCACAGCTGCAGATACAGTTCATATTTCTAGTTAATTAAACAAGAACTATTTTCTTTTATATATAAAAAAACTGATAATCCACTATATATCATTATATTCATACATTTATGTAATTGTTTAGCATTAATTCTTTGAAAACATTCAATAGTTAAGTTTCTGTTATTGTGATGATTGAGGTGGAGACTCGTGAAGATGAAGAACAGAACATCAAACTTGCAGAAATCTTGGAGCTTCTGTTGGCTGCAGGATATTTCCGAGCTCGGATTAAAGGTCTGTCACCGTTTGATAAGGTACGATCCTAAAACTACTGACATCACAGCCCAAACCACATCAGATCATTTGTTTTCATCTCCATCCTCTTCTTAATACAGGTAGTCGGCGGGATGACCTGGTGCATCACTACTTGTAACTTTGATATCGATGTTGATTTGCTCTTCCAGGAGAATTCTACCATTGGTCAAAAAATGTAAGTTATTATTGATAAGAAATAAATAGTTACAATATAATCATTAAATACAAGTTTGATCATGTATTCGTGTACATTTTTCTGCTTAGCCATGCGCACGCACACACGCACGTATGTGCACACTTGCTCACACACGCACGTATGTGCACACTTGCTCACACACGCACGTATGTGCACACTTGCTCACGCACGCATGCGTGCACACTTGCTCACGCACGCATGCGTGCACACTTGCTCACGCACGCATGGGTGCACACTTGCTCACACTTTCTCACACTCGCATGCGTGCACACTTGCTCACACTCGCATGCGTGCACACTTGCTCACACTCGCATGCGTGCACACTTGCTCACACACACACACACACACACACACACACACACACACACACACACACACACACACACACACACAGTCTAGCACTAACAGGAGTCTGAAGATTTAACAGGTATGATTTATTTTGTTGGTTTAATGGTTTTCAGTGCACTGACTGAGAAGATCGTCTCTGTGCTTCCCAAGATGAAGTGTCCTCACAGACTAGAACCACATCAGATTCAGGGACTGGATTTCATCCACATTTTTCCTGTCATACAGGTAACCTTGTACCTATAAATTTGTGCCTATTAAGTAAACTATTTTGTATTCGTTTACTCTTTGATTTAAATCTTAAATGAAGTTTCTGAAGAGAGAACCACACAGATTCAGCTGGTTCCAATCTAGCATTGTAAAGGTAAAAGTCCTTAAACACTTTAACGTGGGTTGTTGTTCAAACATCTGAACTCAATAATTATCTAATATATATAATAATAATATATTATAAACATGGTGAATGCCAACTAATTATTTAAATACTGTAGCTCAGGTGTGTGCTGTGTGAAAACCAAAATCCTAAAAATTATAATTGATTCTGTGGTTGTGCTGTAGTGGCTGGTAAAGAGAGCGATAGAGACTCGAGAGGAAATGGGAGATTATGTTCGTGAATATTCCATCTCTCAGTTCCAGAAAACCCATTCCTTTCCTGAAGTGAGTGTACTTCTACATACATTATACACAAATCAACTTTAACTATGTAATTACTAAATGTTTATTAAAGAATTTCGATTGAATCCATTATGTGGCTCGTTACTCTATTTGTAGAAAGATATAAAAGATTTGGAGATTTCGTTTAAAAAACAAATTCATTAGATACCAGAAAGACTGTTAATCTTTATCAAGTGGATTCAAGGAGTTTTTCTCTCTTGTTAACTCCATTTTGATTCATAAGCACGATGTGTCTTTCAGGATGAGGAGTTTGAGCAGAGGAAACAAAAAGCTTTAAGAACAGTAGTGGACATGTCAGTGAGTATCTGCAAGTTTTATTTAAGTCTTAAAAGTTTAAGGACTTTGTCCACACACTAGTCTTTACTTTATACAGGCGTGTTTTAACTCTTTTTTTTTTTGTATTTTATTCTGTTTGTAGGGAGTGTACGCTCCCCAGAGGCGATACAGAAGACAGACGAAAGCTGAAGATCTGCTGGATGAAGAGTCCAGGGTTCATTCCACTCTGCTGGAATATGGCAGGTAACTTCTGAGCATTTAAAATAAACTGGACTGAAGCATTTTTACTCACATGACAATGATTTTCATTCACAAATTTCTAAAAGCTTTTTCTGTCAAATCTGTATTCGGAGGTTTTATTCGATTCTCATCGATTCCATTTCACCTTTTTCTTACCTTTCCTCGTTTCATCACATCAGTCAATGCCTAAACGTTTCCATCTACATGCAGTAAGTAAGTGTGTGTGCACGTGTGTGTGTGTATGTATGTATGTATATGTGTGAGTGTGTGTGCGTTCATGCGTGTGTGTTTAGTCAAGGTATTTCCAGTTATTTGGAAAGCTACTTAAGAATTGGAGCCTTTTGTCATGTCTGTTTACTTCATTTTGTTGATAATCGCATGAAAATTTGTGTTTGTGAGTGTTTCCTTTCCATGTGTATCAGCTCATGTTAATCTTTCACAATACTTTTTACAGGCGTTATGGATTCAACAAAAACTCTAAACAAGAGAAAGTAAGTATCATCTTACTGGAAACATATTATACTAAATTCATGTCTTTGTGTTTTTTTTTTTCCATTGAAACACTTCAGAATTCATTTGTTATTGAAACGCCACAATGGTGGAATTTGTGCTGAACCTCCCTGGAACTTCAACAGTAACATGACCCTCTGTAACAAGTCCCTTTTCAAATTAAGTTTTTATTTTCATTCTAATGTGATTTTTTGTACATTTAAATGCACGTTACTTTAAAATATGTTTTTTTTTCTTCTCCAGACCGGAGAGAAGAAGAATCAACTGACTCCGGGCGTCTCATCTTCTGGTACGACTGATGGATCTGAGGAGGAGGATCTACAAGCAGCTGAAGAGGTCCGTTACATTTGCAACAACTCAAGTGTATTAAAGTGCTGTTACATCCGTTTATTGACATGATTTCATCTACATTTTAATTAATGATCTTCTGATTTAGATAAAGTTTTGGGAGTGATTTTTCTAGTCAGGACTTTGGCGGGGGGAATGTCCTGTACAGAATAATAATAGTATTACAGTGGAACCCCGGTTAACGAGCACAATCCGTTCCGAAAGGTCGGTGGGTTCACTATCACTAACACATTTTCTCATAAGAAATAAAGGAAATAGAAATAATTGTTTCTCAGCCCCGGTTGACTCGTTCATATATGAAAATAACAGGATAAACAGGAATGTTTTTATAAAGCATTTAAACACAAGAAAATATTTAGTAAACCGACTGCAGTGTGACTGCGTGAGTGGATGGAGGTGTGTGTGTGAGTGTGTGTGTGTGTGTGGGGGGGGGGATAGATGGAGGTGTGTGTGTGTGTGTGTAGCTGCTACTGTTGTTCTGAATCTTCTTTACAATTTGATTCTGCTTTGCTCTCTTTTCTTCTCCCTGAATCCTGCTTGGCTTCTGTCTGCTTGCACATGTGATTCTCAGCACTGCTTTTTAAATGAAATAAAGACGGATCTTTTGGAGTTGTTATGAAATTCTCCCGTAAGAGCAGTGCTGCTTGAATCTCTCTCACTTTGCTCTGCTCACTTGTGAGTAGTCAAGTACATCTTATCATAATTCCACCGGTGGAGTGGTGATGTCTTACTGCCCCATGTTGCCCTTGATGTGTTTTTGCTATGTCTTGTGTATTCCACACTACTAGAGTACTACTATCTATCTAATCGATCTATCAATCTAATCAATTTATCTGTTCTATCTAGATTAGGTTTATATTATCTATCTTATCTAACCTTTTTCAGGTTCGAATTAAAGCTCTCATGACCGGCATGGCAGCGATGGCCTCTGAGGAGGTACAGTAAGATTTACAATGACATTTTTATCATCAGTTTCTACAGATAATACATAAACATGCCTCATGTTTTGTCCTTTTATGTTCATGCGTTCATTGTAGAGACGACTGACGGCCAACACAGTGGGACAGATTGTGGGGCTGCAGTCTGAAGAAATAAGGCAGATTGCTTTTGAGTATTCAGAGAAGGTGAGTCTGATATATATTATAAATATTATATTTGAAGCTTTGGAAACATTTTCAAATGAAAAAGTTTTTAGTTGAACAATTTAAGAGTTTGCGTAAACTGTTGATTTATTTAACTGTAATTATTTGTCTAGTTTATAGAGTTAAACAACATTGCTCGATTTAATCAACACAAACCGAGACCTTGTAAATATTTTCACTGTTTTAAGATTAGCTGTATGAATCTAGTCAGGAATTCCATGCTATAAGATTAGCAGTGATTGTATCAGTTTATTAAATTTGTTTATTTAAATCTCTGTTGTATCTATACAAGACTGAAGTTATTTGTGACTGTGAATCACTCCTGAGCTTTAATATTATTTTATATTAACTGTAAATGTGTTTGTATTATATAACACTGACCTGCTGCAGAATCCAGTCATGCTTCAACTCTCTTTAATAAATCCAGAAGAATTTGATAAATTGTTCATAAAGAAGGTTTGCGGGTCACTTGTGTGTTTATGTTCAGATGCAAAGCAGAGAACTTCCTAAGATTTTGTCTATTAATAATTAACCTACTAATACAAAGAGCAAGTATCTACATGAGTCCTCAGGTATAGTCGTTATAATAAAGTGGTGTTTTCACAGGCAGAAAGATCTGCAGAAGATCATCCGGAGCGATACGGACCTGTACAACAACATCGCCGCATGTTGGCATCACTCAACAAGCAAATCCAACAAAGAACCAAAGAACTGGAAGAGGTGGCACGCAAAAATATTTTCATGTAATAATATTACCATAAGAAGGAAAAAGTCACGAAAACCAAAATTTTCTATTTTATTCTTCTACCGTCATCATGTGATCATGTGACCATTCACCATCGTCTCTTAAAGAAGCACATAGACACAAATACATTTTTCTAGAATTAACTTCATTGCTAAACTATATGATTTTAGCTAACAACATAGAATCAATCACCATAGATTCACTACATCAGCATAAAACAAATGATCAAAATGCTGCCGAACTGTTTGAGCTGATTCTAATAAAGACACACAACATAATCCAGACATTTAAAATGCTGCATGTGTTCTGACTTGTGTTCATTTTTAATGGAACTTTTGTGTTTTAGATGAAGACAAAGCAGCAGGAAGTACGAACAGCCTGTGAGGAGGCTAAGAGGAAGTTAACTGAGGTAACAATAATGTAACATAATGAACATACATACAAAGAACTCAGTAGTACAAAGTGGTATGAAGCCTCCAGTGATAATCTAAATATGTAGTTGTAAGTTAGTAAAAACTATTATGAAATAATCCTTTATAATGTTATTAATGTTATTAAGGCCGCACATCTGGGTGAGAGTTTGGAGAAGGAGCTCAGCGTTCTGGCAGATGTTGAGTCTCAGGCCGACTCAAGGTTACTTTTGTCAGATTCATTTTGATTGAGATACTGAAAGTGATGAACATAATTTGATTAGTATTGGTTGTTTGACACTGGACATGTTGCTGTGATTTTATTTTACAGTGTGCTGGAGAAACTACGAGCTCTAGTTACAATGAACGAGAACCTTAAACAGCAGGAACAGGAGTTCCGTTCACACTGTCGCGTGTGTTAATCTGCTTATATTTTACGTGTGTGTGTGTGTGTGTGTGTGTGTGTGTGCGTGTGCGCGCGTGTGCGTGTGTGAGGTAGACGAATATGAGCAATATTGTCTGGGGCAGCAGTAGCTTAGTGGTTAAGGTACAAGACCAAGATTCTGATGGATTCTGGTTTAAACCTCACTTTTGCTGTTGGGCCCTTCAGCGAGGCTCTGAATCTTTATTATTCAGACTGTTTACTGTAAACCACTTTGGATAAAAACCTCAGATAAATACTGAGACTGTAAATGTGTGAACAGGAGGAAATGACACGACTGCAGCAGAACATAGAGGATCTGAAGTCGGAGTTTGGGGACGAAGCTGAAGATCAAAAGGTTACAAACTATAAATCTAAAATATTATTTATATAAATATTAATCATTTAATTGATAGAATGTGTGTATTTGTTATCAAATTCACTCAGTGTTCTGAGCATAATGAAGCTGTCATGTAACTGTGATTTCTTTGGTCCTTGACTATCATTCCTGGCACTGCAGCAGCATTCGATTAAACCAGTATTTTGTTCTCTTTGTGTCCACGTGGGTTTTCACTGCACGTTTCGGTTTCCTTCCACAAATCACCTGGAGCTACATTGCTGCCTGTTTTCTGCTCATTTGTGTGATCATGAGTCTAACCAGGATAAAACCCATTTATTAAACCATCATTGAAGTCGATTTAACAGTTTTATTAATTATAGTTTTATTGAACTTTTAACATGCAGAATTATATGTATCATATTTTCTTCACTGGGTTTTAGGAGAGAACTCCGATAATAGATCAGCAGTACAGCACAGACCGAGAGAAACTGCAGAAGATTCGTTTGCTGATGGTGAGATGAAAGATTGAAGTTAATAATATTTCTCTGTGGTAGAAAGTAAAGAGAACTTGAATCGTTCTCCCTGCAGGCGCGGCGGAACCGTGAGATCGCGGTTCTCCACAGGAAGATTGATGAGGTTCCCAGCAGAGCCGAGCTCACACAGTACCAGAAACGCTTTATTGAGCTCTACAGCCAAGGTGTGTGTGTGTGTGTGTGTGTGTGTGTGTGTGTGTGTGTGTGTGTGTGTGTGTGTGTGTGTGTGTGTGTGTGTGTGCCTGTGGTTATTGTATTAATTAATGATGAATTAATTTTTATTTTTCAGTTTCTGCCACACACAAAGAAACTAAGCAGTTCTTTACTCTCTATAACACACTGGATGATAAAAAGGTTTATCTAGAGAAGGAGGTATGTAAGTTTACTGTGGTGTATTTAGTGTTTTAGTAAAAACACTACTTGTAATTGGTTATATATATTTGTTTAATATTTTTGTGTTTTTTTTCTCAGGTGAATTTGCTTAATTCCATTCATGATAATTTCCAACAGTAAGTATTAACTAAACAAAAGCAGTGTGTTTCGTTCGAACAACATGAGAGATGTTAAAACTATATGAACATATTAATATTTTTGTTTTATATTGGTGCAGTGAGACCCATCAAAATATCTCTGAACAAATAAGACTTGAACTTGTTTAAATGTAAATCAATTGCATTACATTATATTCAATCCTCGGATATTTCAAGGTGGTCAAATGTGTCCATGATGGTAATTGTTGAGACTTTAACACTATATTTTTTAAAATACTTTATTATTGCCACTTAAATATTTGCCCTCCTTCATTATTTTAACATTTAGTCAGACCAGAAGTCAGGCAAAAAAAAAACTGGACCAAAAACTTGATGACATCATAAAGGTCTCTTGTTGCTTAGCGATGACTTTTCTGTGTACTACTCAGTTATTATGATGCTTTAAGGTTATTTTGAGAATGAAGACAATATTTAAATTTATTAGGGCCATGGCATCACCAGGAGCTAAAGAGCAGTTCCTCAGACAGATGGAGCAAATAGTGGAAGGCATCAAACAAAGTCGCATGAAGGTGGATTCACCAAGTTCACATCTCACCAGCGTTTGTAATGGTTCTTAATTATAAGAACCAAGAACTTAATTAAAAGTGTTTTTGTAGATGGAGAAGAAAAAACAAGAGAATAAGATGAGAAGGGATCAACTCAACGATGAGTATCTGGAACTGCTGGACAAACAGAGACTTTACTTTAAAACTGTGAAAGACTTTAAAGAGGTGAGAATAGTTTCAGGAATTGAGACTTTAACAAGATTTTGCCGTTACACAGAATGAATGATTTTTCTTTTCCAGGAGTGCCGAAAAAACGAGATGCTTCTGTCCAAGCTGAGAGCAAAAGGCGCATCTTAATGCACCCAGTTTGTTCATAAATATATACTGGCATTAATCATCAGTACTAATCAAGAACATTTAACTATCACACACACATAAAATGTAAAAACTATAATCAGCAATCACTTTAAAAACACTTTTGCATTGTTAATAAATTAGCTAATACATTTTGCATTATGCTATTAAGTCATTGTTAATTACATTGTACCACTTCCATTCACACGTTTCAAACCTTTAAATGTTTCCTGCTAGATAATTTATCACAAATAATACAAAATAAATTTGTTCCACTTTAAAGTGCATTACAAAATTATATATAAAACCAATCAAACTTATTTTCTTTTAGTAAATAAGTCAACAAAGTTATGAATATTATTTATTACAAGTCAGTCCAGTACAAATGACAGAAATATTTCATGTTCAGTTTAAACAGACAAGCGTAGCAGAAAAGTTTCTTTCAATGATAACGACTGAAGTCTGAAAGATGCACTGCTATAAATGCACAAAATAAAGAACATCCATGTTAATAAACGACTCTTACGCTCGAAACTTCAGGAAGAAAAACATTTTTATGGCGAATGGAAAACTCAGCGAGAAAACTGTCGACGATCCCCCTTGTTCTTATTCACATGCTTGAAGATTTTGGCTTTGTGTACATTCTTTGATTTCTGGTAGCCGAACCCGCCACCTCCTCCCCTCTTCTGCAGCTTAACATTTTTACTACTATGAACATCTAGGAGAGAGAACGTTAAGGAACAGCACAGAACTCACATCAGTAATAACCACTGTTCAATATGTCATAAAGTGAATTCAGTCTGTAAAACGATGAAAGGATACTGAGATCAACATATGGTGGAACCTTAAATCCAAAAGACAGCGCCACCTGTTGTAGGTTAAGCGTCTGTACATTGTAGATCTGTTTGAGAGAGTGTGAATCATACGCCCTTACGTACGACTTATAGGCCTCCTGAGCAGACTTGTGAAGATAGTAATTCTTCTCAATCAGCTTCTCCAGCTACACAGAAACACATTTAATCTCTAGTTCTTACTGATACATGAGAAACTTAAATACTGGACACTCATAAGTGCATCTTTACCTGTGACTGAATGTCTGAAATCTTGGTCCAAGAGAACTCAAACTCACTCAGTGGGACCTTAAGAAAAGAAATATTAATATATTAAATACTACAATGTAATAATAAATATAGTTACGGTTGTCTAATGTAAATGTTAAACAGATTTTATTTTAGTTCTACCTTTGCCTGTTTGAGAAAACGTAGAAAGCCGAGTTCTTCAGGTCGCAGGATGAGTAGTGCGTGACCTCTGCCGTCGATACCTCGAGCAGTTCGGCCCACACGGTGGATGTATTCCTGTCAAACAACTTTCAATCAGGTTCAGCTACAAACACACACTGCCAAAGAAAATACACAAGCACTTGGTCCGGGTCCTTTTTGTGTGGGGTTGGCATGTTCGCCCCCATGTCTGTGTGGGGTTGGCATGTTCGCCCCCATGTCTGTGTGGGGTTGGCATGTTCGCCCCCATGTCTGTGTGGGGTTCATATAAACTGATTAGTAATGAACTACTGAGTCATAAATGTAACCAAAGTGTAAAACGTTATTGTGAAATCCTAATAGCCAAACTATCAATTGTTTCCTAGAAATTACCAAAAATATCAAATAATATCTGGTCAATACCTTTGGATCATCTGGTGGGTCGTACTGGACAATCCAGTCCACCTCTGGGATGTCGAGTCCTCTGGCAGCAACATCAGTACAAAGTAAGATTCCAGAATCTGCGTTACAAAACTGAAAGAATGTGGTGGTTCTCTTCGTCTGCTTCTGTTTCCCCTGCAATATCACCAAACAATAAAATTCATATAAACAAAGTCCATGTTTAATATTACCATCAGTCTGCATCAATATCAGTTACACTTTTACATTTCTGAGCGATTAATAAAAAAATAAATGCTTAAATAAATCAGCTGCTTCCATCAGCTTTCCATTAAGTGGCAAAATTGTGAATTGCATTATAATTAATTTCATATGTAAGACTATGGCGGTCAGTTTAGGGTCAACACTTACATGGATGGCCATAACTGGCAGGTCGATGTAATTAAGCAGCTCATAGTGAAACTTCACCGACATGCAGGAAGAGAAAAACACCATCAGCTTCTTCTTACGATTCTTCTTCAGGAATGTAAAAAGCAATAAAAAGCGCTTCTCAGAAGGACACACAACATAACCCTGTATACAAACAAAAATAAACAATGAACCAAAACTATTCTGAAGATTTTCTACTAGATCTTGATTGTAATGAGGAACTTAATCCGAACCCTGACCTGTTCCAGTCCTTCCACAGTAGCCGTGTCTTTATTATCATCCACTCCTACATAAAGCGGCTCTTTCTTCAGAGAGATACGAGCCAGATCTTCAACCTTCCTCGTCTGTGTAGCTGAGAACAACATGGTCTGTCTTTTCTCTAGAGTGACAGAGAAAAGAATTTAGAATAGAATCAACAGATTCAGATCCATTCTGGAGGTAAATGATTAACAAGGTTCTTACTGGGGAGAAGTTTGATTATTTGTTTGAGTTCCTCCTCAAACCCAACCTCCAGAATCCTGTCTGCTTCATCAATAATCAGACACTGCAAGTTCTTGTACATGAATCCTGGTGTGTTCTACAGAAACAAAGTTTATTTCGGCGTGCGGCTTTCATGGTGAGACTAGAAGTTCAGTTAAACCATCATTAAACAGTCAACAGAATCATAGATAATTCTACAAATGTAATACTTAATATATAAATGAAAGAAAATGTAAAAACTGTTGTTAAACTGAACGTTTTATGCTATCCATTAGACAAAATCTATAAACAGATAAACCAAACATGCTAATAATTAATAGAATGAACTTCATCAACTCTTTATATCTCTCACCTGTAGATGGTCGAGTAGTCGACCAGGCGTTGCCACCAGGATGTTGACTCCATTTCCAAGTTTCTGGGCCTCAGCAGATCGGTTGCTGCCCCCCATGATCAGCCCATAAGTGTGCACATGATGGGTCATGAGCTCTTTCAGCACGCCATACGTCTGCATGGCCAACTCACGGGTCGGAGACAAAATAACCACACCAGTTCCTGTCCAGGGGAAACCAAGACTCAATAATAACTGCTGCAGTATTGTGGCTTATTTCATAGCTAACAAAGAAAATGCTTCACAAACTAACTTACCATTTCTGGGCATGAATTTCAGCTTGTAGATAAGTTCAATAGAAGGAATGAGAAAAGCCAAAGTTTTCCCACTGCCAGTTTTAGCAGCAGCCAAAACATCTCTGCAGAACAGCGAGTATTTAATAATAAACTAACGAGCATGTCAGAAAAAGCTGTTGGTGTGATTCAGTATTACCTTCCCTCCAGCAGAGGGCGAATAGTTTTGTGTTGGATCTCGGTCATGGTTTCGAAGCCCATTTCTTTAACACCCTTGAGAGTATTTTCACTCACAAGCTCGATCAGTGACGTGAATGAATTGTCCTCAAAAGCACCTTGAAGAAACAGTTGCTCATTAGTCCATCGTCTCATCAACACAACCCACATTCAAAATGACTACATGAATAATTCATCACTTTTTACAGCCCTCTGATGTATCCAGGCTTAGGATCAACAATAAAAATAAACTGATGCCCCAATACTTAAAACCACGAGACCAGAAATTTAAACCTCCAGAGAGAACTGCTTACCAAAAAAAATATCTAACATTAAGTATTATGTATTTACATTTATTTAATTATGCTTTTACATTCATACTTACTAAGGATTTGGTTTTTTAATTATATTCTCACCCGTTAGTCCAAAAGGTAGCTCAGGTCCATCTTCCTCATCTGCATCTTTCTTCTCTTCATCCACATCTGGCTCATTTTCTTGCTCATCTGCTTCCTCAGCAGTTGTGAGACGCTTCCCCTGTTTGGCTTTTTTAACTAGACAAAAATAAAAGTGACTGTAGTGTTTTACTTAACACAAGGCGTTAATGCTTTATCTTTATATGAAACCTAAACCGAAATTTAACAGAAAAATAACAAATGCAATAACGGCCTAACAAAACAATTAACCTATAAAATAATTGAATGTAAAAGCTGTGAATTTGGCCGAAACGAGCAAAATATAAACTTGAAAAAAATACTTGTGTCTGTAGAGCCCCTTGTTTCATTAAGTTTCCTCTTCTTCTTGCTGCTTTTGGGGTTCCCAGAATCCTCAGTGGATTTAATCTTCTCGTTTTCTTCAGGTTTCGTCTGCACTGGATCAGCAGCTCCACTTTCACTACACAATTCTGTAATAGTTTCACATTCTAATAAAGAAAAAACTCATTAGATCACTATCTATCTATCTATATATATATAAGGGCTGTCCGCAAATAACCGATTATTCGTTGGTCGACCGAAAAAATTACTAGTCGGCCAAATTCCATTGGTCGATTAGTCGAAGGACCAATGGAA
>JAOTRQ010000031.1:3581068-3603198 GCA_028565875.1 Hoplisoma paleatum
TGTGTGTGTGCGTGTGTGTGTGTGTGTGTGTGTGTGTGTGTGCGTGTGTGTGAGTGTGTGTGTGTGTGTGTGCGTGCGTATGTGTGTGTGTGTGTGTGTGCGTGCGTGTGTGTGCGTGTATGCGTGTGTGTGCGTGTGTATGCGTGTGTGTGTGTGAGTATGTGTGTGTATGTGTGTGTGTGTGCGCGTGCGTGTATGTGTGTATATGTGTGTGTGTGCGTGTGCGTGCGTGTATGTGTGTGTGTGTGCGTGTATGTGTGTGTGTATGTATGAACTTCTTCTGCTTCTGAAACATCTTTGTTACTGTATTTTTAAATGTAATAAGGATGTAAAGATTTTATATTTATAGATTTAGAAGACGTCTTCATTATGGTGCTTTTACACACAGATGAATGAATCTTCCACATCGAACCCGAGCCGTGCACTGAAACACACAGTTACACACTAGTAAACACTAACACTAGGGGGCAGTAGTGAGCACACATGATTAGCACGGTGGTGTACCTCTATACTAGTCACAGTTTTGGTGGTTCAAGGGCTCTTCAGTCGTCACCTGTCGACTCTCGGGATCAAACCGACAACCTTTTGATTACAAATGTAGTTTCTCTAACTACCAGGACATGGCGCCCCCTAGTTGACAGTTGATGTTCTGTAAATTCTTTACATTCTATCTAGTTCTGTTTAGTTCTGTTCGGTTTAGACAGCAGGTGTAGTTACAGATTCATCAGAACTGATTCTGCTGCTGTTCTGTTTTCTATTGTGTTTGATTTACAGTTTGTTGTTATTTGTGTTGTTTTATTGTTGCACGTTATTTGTACAGGTCAATAAGTATTTTATTTTAATGTCTGTATTTTTACAGCTACTGATCCTGATATTGTTTGTTTTTGTAACTAGATGTATTAATATTTCTGGAATGGTGGTGATGGAAATGTGATGTAAATGTGATGTAAAGTACATGTGATGTGCACAAAATTTACATGTGTATCATTATCTACATGATGTACACGTGATGTACACGTGATATATACATGATAAACACGTGATGTACACGCCCCTGTCCCGTATTAGTTCTTGCATTGTATGTAAATGTGTTAAAGGTTTATCTGATGGTGTGAATAATAAAACACTGGGGTTGTTTGAATCAATAATAATGTGATTAATACTGTATTTTGATATTTTGTGGAAATGAAAATACTTTTAATATATTTGTTAAACTGTAAATGTTTTTTTAAATATAACATTTATCTGCTGCTGTACGATGATTTAAAGCACTGCTGGGTTTTAGATGCACATTAATCTCACGTAATATCTGGTCAAATATATAATAAACACAAGAATCAAGATTGTTTTTGTTGTTTGCTTCTTATTTAACAGATAAAATGTTTTTGTTTATGTTTTTACTGACCAAATGTATTTTCAATATAAACAAATGTAGAATGAAATTCCTGCAGTCTGAAGTAGTTTGTACACAGACTCACACTGAATACACGAAACACCTGAACAGGTCACCAGTCTGTTACAGGGTTCACACAGTCACTACCCACCATCCCCACAATATCACTAAACCTCTTTTAAAATGTGATGTGCAGTCGAGTCCTGCTGGTTACAGAACTGAACATGTGATCAGAAGGTTGCAGGTTTGGATCCCAGGTTCAAGTCGACAGGTCACAACTGAAGAACCTTTGATCGAGATACCGACCCCTCTAAACTCCTCCCCGGGCGCCGTGATGAAAACAGGGCTGCACCACCGCTTTGTGCTCACTACTGCCCCCTAGTGTGTGTGTTTACTAGTGTGTGTTTCACTGCACTGATTGAGTTAAATGCAGGATTCATTCTTAAGTGTGTAAAAAGCACCGCGGTGAAAAGAAGAATTAAAGTTTAAATCATATTTAAAATGTTCAGGTGGGTTCAGATCACGACTCACTTTGGTTCTGTGTTCACAAGCAAATATGTTAAAATCATATTTATCTTAGATTATTTATTACACTGTTATATAATAAATAATAACAAGTTAGAAACATTTGGATGGTTCCACATTATTGTTTACTGGGTTTGTTTCTGAAGGACACACACACACACACACACATCTGATCTGCTGTAATTCTCTCATTAACACACACTGGTCAGTGTGGATTTAACTGTGGATTAGAAGTCTGGACTTCTGTCTCAGACAGACAGACAGACAGGATTGTGAGTCCAGAGAGGAGAAAGGAAGCAGTAAGTTCGTTTCTATTTGCTTTGATGTTTAGCACAAATACAATCATCTGTAAATACATCAGCTGTCTCACATTCATTTGTTTTGTTGTGAATCTTGTTTATTATTGATTTTGTTAAGTCTAAACTAGATAAAGCTGTGGGGGGGGGGGTATGAGGGGGGGGTCACCTTTAAATATTTTATTTAAATTTATGCTTTAACTGTTTTTTATAGAGATATTTATTTATTTTAATAAGTCATGTTAGCCAAAAGTGGAAAATTGAAAAAATAAAATGATTGAAGTGAATTTAGTCTTTAATATTAGGACTGACGCTACTTACAATTTTAACTTTCAAATGAAATCAAAATCGAGGTTTATTTGTCGTAAAGTGGCGGTGAGATGCTTTCATGACTGCTCAGTTGTGACATCATTAAAAATAAAGATTTACAAAACAGAAGAAATTTAAGTACAACAATGTCCTGATTTTCATCTAGAGAATCTGTGTGCACTGTTTCTATCCATGTAAGATAATGTGTTTGTTTAAACGTTGTTTAGTTTGTGTTGTTGCAGAAATGTTGCACAACACCTGATCTGTTCAGTATTAATCAGAGCAAACTGAACATTTTCTATACTGTAGATCTTCAATAAATACTTAAATACTCGAACAAACTAGTTTG
The DNA here is from genome assembly GCA_028565875.1 of Hoplisoma paleatum. NCBI lineage: Eukaryota > Metazoa > Chordata > Actinopteri > Siluriformes > Callichthyidae > Hoplisoma > Hoplisoma paleatum. The sequence goes on from JAOTRQ010000031.1 coordinate 3,583,941, forward strand.
TTTAAAACGTACTGTGGCTCGTGCACCAGTACAAATTTCCCATGACCCACAGTGATGGATTAGTAGTTAATATACTGGGCTAGAGATCAGAAGGTCGCTGGTTTAAAACCCACTAATACCAGTGTTGGCCCCCTGAGCAATGTAAGTGTAAATCACTTTAGATTAAAGCGTTTGCTAAATGCTGAGAATGTAAATGTAGTTGTTACAGTAGGTGGGTGGTTCCTATTCAGTCCTTTATGTTGATTTCATGATTGATGTGTTCAGTAGAGACCGAGTGTGTCGTGGAAATGGGAATGTTAACCGGAGGAAACATTTCAGAAAACACCAGAGATCCAAAACACAAGATGCAGAAGAAAAAACGGAGAAAGAAAGCACAGACTCGTGGTTCGTTAAAATTCATAATAATAACTCTGTTATCTCTCCTCTGTATGAATATTATGAACATTTTTGTCTTGTGTGTGTGTGTAGATTTGGAAACTGATCAGAGGACCTTTGATAATGATGCAGAAAAGATTTACACAGACGTCAATAAGAAATCCAAAAGAAAACGGTGAGACTGAAATGCCAAAGCAGACGAAACATCCGGAAGCTTCAACTCACTAAAATTTCTTCTTTTTGTAGAAAGTCTCGAATTATTGATAATCTACAAGAACACAATAAAGATGCCGGTGTTAGTAATGCACACAAACCTACTGCCCATCGTATCCCTCATTTTCCTTCTCCTCTTCCTCATCCTCTTCATCATCATCCTCTTAGCAAAGTGTTTGTAGAGAGAAACCGTAAGTCTGGTACACAACAGAAATCTATAATAACAACTCCAGTGAAAAGATTTAACACTTATTAACCAAACTCGACCAGTATGAGTATGTTCGGATACACAAATAGTTGCTATTTAGTGTTAGAAAATGGGTAATAATGTACAATGTGTGTACACACACACACACACACACACACACACACACACACAGGACATGATCAATTACACACTGTTAGACTTTTTTTTTTGTTTATGATTTGATTAAGTTTTATACTTTTGTTATCGTTTCTCTACTATCGTGTGTGTGTGTGTGTGTGTGTGTGTGTGTGTGTGTGAGCAGGACACTTTACAGCTGCAGAAGGACGTGACCTGAGCTGTGAGATGTTACAGGACTTGATGGTTGAAGGGTCGGTGTGGAACACACGAGATGTTGCCGTCAGAGTTCACAGTGTGAGCAGGTGAGTTTAGAAATTTAAATCAGGGTTTAAATCTCAGTGCTGCTCATACGCTGATGATTATTTATTTATTTATTTTTTTGTTGCAGGATTGTTGGGACGTTCGGTCAGGGTTTCCTGGCAGGTTTTGCCGTGTGGAATATAATTATTGTTTATGTGCTGGTTGGAGATCAGCTGAAAACGCTTTCGAACCTCCTGCAGCACTACAATAGTTTAGTTTATCCAGCTCAGTCGCTCCTCTACTTTCTGCTTGCTAATAGCACCGTGTCTGCATTTGACAGGTAGGTCAGTCAGTAGGTCAGTCAGTAGGTCAGTCAGTAGGTCAGTCAGTTGGTAGATTGGTAGGTCACTTGGAAGGAGTAAGTAGGTCTGTCTATAAGTTGGTTCGTTGGTTGAAAAGTATGTTCTTCAGTCTCATGGGTTGGTTGGTCAGTTTGGTCTGTTATTATGTAGGTAGGTAGGACAGTCAATAGGTCAGTTGGTCAATAAGTAAGTAGGTCTGTTAGATATTAAGCCGGTTGTTAGGTTGGTCGTTAGGTACATAGGAAGGTAGGTAGGTGAGTTGATAGGTAGGTTGCTTGGTTAATCATTAGGCCGGTTGCTCTGGAGATCTGTTGATTGGTTGGTTGGTGGGTCATTGATAGGCCAGTTGGTCGTAGGTAGGTAGGTTGAACATTAGGCTGGTTGTTAAACTAGTCGGTCAGTTGGTTGGTAGGTTGACTGGTAGGTATGTAGAAAGGTAGGTAGGACAGTCGAGAGGCCGGTTGGTAGGTAGTTTAGTTGTTTTTATTATTTATTATGGACACAGCAAACATTTTTTTCCAACTTTAATCATCATTAGTGGTCATTTCCTGACGATTGAATCTTGACTCTTTACAGGGTGAATTTGGCTGAGTTCTCTGTGGTTCTGAGAAGGTTCTTTACACTCGAACCGGTGGTCCTGGCTTCTGTCTGTAAGCCAATGTTAACACAAGAATAAAAAAAGATGTGTTTAATCATTAAACCAAAACGGTGGTTAAATGAAACAGAATTTGTGTTTTCAGTTTATTTTCTAGCTCTGGTTTTATCTCTGAGTCAGCAGATGACCAGCGACCGGATCAACCTGCACCACAACCAAAACGTAACCCTGTGGTGAGCCGTTGTTTAGAAATGAATCATTCTGGTGGTCTAACCAGTACTCATCTGAACTAAACTCGACTCAAACTTCTTAAACCACTTAGTCGGTACTTGTGTTTTTGTGCAGGCCTCCAGGTTCAGAGCAGCAGTGTTTACAGCCTTGGATTGTGGTGAATCTGGTTGTAGCGTTACTAGTCGGACTGGCCTGGGTTTTAATCTCCACCAGACCAGATATGGACTATACAGAAGGTCTGTTGATCTGAAACTTGATCTCTGAACAAATAGGTACGAAGTTTATAACATTAATACCAATCGAACTAAATGTCATTCTTTTGTCCCACAGAATTCTTAATGTCAATGGAACTAGATGAGTTTCCACAGCACGAGGAGAAATGTGTGTAAATAAAAGTAGAGAAGATGTCGTCTGGTTTAATGTTGAATGTTGTTAAAGTGTGCGGCGAGATGCACTACCTGTCCGAAATTACTTTGATTTTAAAGAGTAAATTATACACGAGTAAATAATATATGAGTATAATTATATATGAGTCAATTATATACTGGTAAGCATACGGGCATACGGTGGCTTAGTGGTTAACAAGTCCCAGGTTTGATTCCCGGATAAGGCGGTCCGTGACTCTCTGTGGGGTGTTTACATGTTCTCCCTGTGTTATCTGTGTGAGTTTTCTCCGGGTATTCCGGTTTCCTTCCACATTCCACAGACATGCAGTCTCTCTCTCTCTCTCTCTCTCTCTCTCTCTCTCTCTGTGTGTGTGTGTGTGTGTGTGTGTGTGTGTCTGCGTGTGTATGTGCGTGCGTGCGTGCGTGTGCGTGCGTGTGTATGTGTGTGTGTATGTGCGTGCGTGCGTGCGTGCTCGTTCGCTGTACTCTGCACCAGACTGGCGACCTGTTCAGGTGTTTAGTGTATTCACCTCAGTGTGATAGTGGATGGATGATTGTGTACAAGAATAAACGTGAATGCTGTCTGGTTCTTTCACCATAAAATTAACCAGAATTTTATTAAAACTATTAAATAATGTATTAATTAAATTAAAATGTTTAAAAGAAAGTTTAGTTAAACTCTGACCACTGTTATCATTACTACACTTGGGTTGAAGCCGGGTTGAATCTAAAATGACCCTCGCCGCCTACGAAGTGCGCATATGTAGGGAGTGTGATCTAACACTGGGAGCGCTGTGTAGTGCACTAGGTATCCAGTGCTTATCGGTTTGTGACGCGTCCTGTGGAATAACGGGATGGTGAAGGCTGGAAGCGTCTGTGAGGAGGAAGATGTAGAAGATGGCGGAGCTACAGATGCTGCTGGAGGAAGAAATTCCTGCCGGACGAAGCGCTTTGCTGGACAGTTTCACCAACCTGGAACGAGTAGCGGAATACTGCGAGAGTAATTACGTCCAGGTAACGCGCACAGGAGCGTTATAACGGGCTCACTGGTGTCGAGTTTATGGGTGTTAGCATCGAGCTAACGGTACCTCAGTACCTCAGATCGGTTACTCTTATAAATCTGGACTCTTTTTTTATCGTTTAAACCTTTTAATAATCTTATAATCACACGACTGAATAACATTAATTAACATTAAAAAATATAAATTTTAATCGTGTGTGTTAGAAAAATATTAAATGTAGTTTAAATTGTTCGAGTTCCAAGTAAACTCCCGAATATTCGGTCCTACTGGAAGGAATTAAAATATAAATGTACTTGTTTTTGTTTTTGTTTGTCACTTGTGTGATTTATAACTATTTTTAACACTGATTTTATACACGGAGGAATTAATCCTCCACATTTAACCCATCCACATTTCTAACTGCTTGTCAAAACATCCTAGACCACAAGGGGGAGCTCTGTAGCTATCAAATCCCTGCTTGTACACGCTTGTAGTTAAAGTCGTCTCTTTTATTTGCGTATTGGTTGTTAGAGAACCGATCATGTGATCAGAAGGTTGCAGGTTTGATTCTCGAGAGTTGACAGGTCATGACTGAAGAGCCCTCAAACAAGACACCAAACCCCTAAACTGCTCCCCGGGTGGCCAGAATAGGGCTGCACCACTGCTCTGGATATATTTGTGCTCACTACTGCCCACTAGTGTGTGTTCAGTGCATGGATAACTTAGTTAACTTTGGATGTTGGATGTGGATTAGATCAAATTAATCATGTTTTTTTATGCCAGTATATTACACACTTATTGTTGTATATATTTGTCCCATTTGACCTTGTTTACTGAAGTGAATTTGTTTCTTTGTGTGTACGTTCTCTATACACGCTGTGCCACCTCGTACCCAGTTCATCACTCAAATAGGACCAACAAACACCACATGGTGCTGGATTTCAGGGTGATTTAGGATTCGAACCCTGTCGATAACCCCGTCGGTGCCAATGCAAGTTTTCTATCTGCGCCAGTCTCAGTAACCTAGATCAGTTTCAGAAGAGATGAATTGCTTACTTACATTTATAGAACTTTTGTAAAGTTGTGATGTGTATCTGAGTTCTACAGAAAGACAGAAACACAACGTGTGTGTTTCAGATGATGTCATTCTTTATAATAAAACCCTGGTGTGAGTTTTTACATCATTTTATGTGTGTTTGTGTTCAACTTAATAACATCTGGTTGTATCGTGACGACTCCTGGAATCTTTTGGCTCTGTTTTGCTGTATGACTTCATTTTGGTTGCCTCCCTCTCCATGATCTCATTAGGGTGACGATCGGCGGCGGGTGTGACCGCGTCCTCATGAATCACACCGTATACTGGAGAGTAAAATCATCCTGTACCATCTGTGTTTGCTCACTGCTGGGCGTCGTGTTTCAGGTCATTAGAACCGCGTTGGGTTTCTGCAAGAGTCTGAAAACATTCAGGATTCTGGGTTTTTGTGTTTGAGACGACGATGTTTGTACATTAATTAATCAGCATAATAATAATAATAATAATAATAATAATAAAGTGTATATGGAGATGATTATTAGAGATGATTAATAATAATAATAATAATAATAGTGGAGTTACTTGTATGTTTCAGGTTGGACAGTGAAATCGACGTGTTTTAGACGTTCATTAAGATACGAACACGTTGTAGTTTCTCCAGATGTTGTGTAATAAGTGGATGTTGTGAGAGTTGTAATAAATGTGTAATAAATGTGTTGTTTGAATCATTTTCTTTTAGTCTCCAGATAAGCACCGAGCACTCGAGGAAACTAAGAACTACACCACCCAGTCTCTGGCCAGCGTCGCCTATCTGATCAACACACTAGCAAACAATGTGCTGCAGATGCTGGATATTCAGGCGTCACAGCTCCGGCGTATGGAGTCCTCCATCAACCACATCTCACAGGTGAGACACCTGAGCACCAGACAGTGAGACAGTGTTGGAGTGACATCGGTGTGATGCAGAGACGTCCAACTGCACGCTACAACACTGAGTACAAGGGGGCGCACTATAGCTATCAGAACAATGGTGGATACATACATATACACACACACAGAACACATACATGAACATAGAGACTTGTACATATGTAACTATATATCCATCCATACTTATACATGACAAGCCTTACCTTATATCCTATCTGGAAGGAATAATAAAAGGAATGTATAATCATGTGTGTGTGTGTGTGTGTGTGTGTGAGAGAGAGAGAGAGAGAGAGAGAGAGAGAGAGAGAGAGAGAGCGATCAGTATTGTTCTTTTTCTCTGTTACCCTCACACAAGACGGTGGATATACACAAGGAGAAGGTGGCAAGACGAGAGATTGGAATCTTGACGACAAACAAGAACACGTCTCGTACCCACAAAATAATCGCTCCTGCTAATCCTGAGCGGCCAGTACGGTACATTCGGAAGCCGATCGATTACTGCGCCCTCGACGACACCGGCCATGGCGTGAAGGTACGATCACATCATTCATCTTCTACAAGAATAGTTAAGAGTCGAAGCCGGATTGTGTTTTCTTCTACTAACCAGAGTTTTCTAACCGCACGTCTGAACCGGGTCTGACAGGCAGGCAGACAGGCACCTGCACTCGGGTGTAGTTGTTAAATGTTGTTTTGTCTTTTTTTAACAAAGTACTTGTTTCATTGTTTACTAACGTGTGTGTGTGTTTCTCTTTTTGCTTCATGCTTGGTTTAAGTGGTTACTTAGATGCAAGGTAAGGGTCTTACTGTATCATGAGCATTGTGGGATGTATGAGGGAGAGACACAAATATATCACATTAAATATCACAAACATCAAATGTAATCGACTTGTGATGACGTGGATATCGTCTGAAGGACCCATTATGGGCGTCATGGTGACATAGTTTGTTATTTTTTTATCTTTGATCATTTTAGACTTTAGGTAACGTTTATGACAGGAGACGATCTTCCATCACACACGACACATCAAACACACTCACAGATCATTTTGTATCTGTAATTTGTTTCACCTGCATATCTTTGGACTGCTAGAGGAAATCGGAGCGTTCGGAGTAAACCCACACAGACATGAGAAGAACATGTAAACTACATGGAACCCCCCCCCCCCCCTCCCCCCGGGGTCGCATAATCTCCTCATGTCTGTGTGAGTTTTCCTCTGGATGCTCCGGGTTTCCCCCCACAGTCCGAAGAAATGCATGTGATCAGAAGGTGGGCTTCGAGAGTCAACAGATCATGACTGAAGCGCCCTTGAGCGAGGCACCGAACCCCCTAAACTGCTCCTTTTGCAACATGGCTCGAATAGAGCTGCTCAATGTGCTGGCTTTGTGTGCTCACTACTGCCCTCTAGTATTTGTGGAAATACTAAAACATATTTAAATAAAATCCTAATAGATCTTTGTACATTAATTAGACTGTATATAAACTTTAATATTATTTTTTTATATTATATTATTGTCGCCTCTGAGTGAACTTGCCCAGTTTATTTTGTTAATCGTGATATTTCATGACCCTCGTGTGCCAGTATATATTATATATTAATTATTATATTAAAGTTCATTTGAGGTCTTTTATCAATTTCATCAATTATCTTTAGGTCAACTCTCAGAACCTGAAGATGTGGGGTCTAACTCGGACCAACCCCCCCACACAGAAACCTCCGAGCCCTCCAGTGTCTGTAAAGGGAACCATTGGGTAAGTGAAGTATTTGATGTGTATAATTACTTGTATTTTAACTCATTAACATTCATTTTAACTTGTTTGTTAAAAATTAATTAAACTTGAAATGTTTTGTAGGAGACACTCCCCCTATAGGACACTGGAGCCAGTGCGCCCCCCTGTGGTTCCTAACGACTATGTTCCCAGTCCGTTGCGCAACATGACCCCTGTTCAGCAGCAGAGTCCAGTATCATTAAACCAGAGAAACCGCACATACAGGTACCAGTTCTGTCCAGGACGGGGTTCTTTTCATTTACTGTGGGTGATTATAACTCATAGAGGCCAGTCGTGTCCTCGTGGTTACACAACTGGGCTTGTAATGAGAAGGTTGTGGGTTCGATTCCGTGAATCTAGAGATCATGACTGAGGGCACCGAACTCCTGATAAATTACTGTCGCAGAATTATAAAAGGAAAAACCACATCGTCTTGTGTTGAACACGTCTGTCTGTCTGCAGCTGTCACTTACGTTTTTTAGAACCCGAGACGTATTAAAAAAATCTTAAAAGCTAAATAAATGAATAAATCTTAAATTAAATTATTATATGTTTGAATTCATTTTTTTGTAAACGTTTAAGTGTTCTGGATGCAGCACTAGGAATGATGGGCACATGTATATGTTAAAATAATAAATAATGTTTTCTTCATTGTGGGAGAACGAGATTGTAAACAAGAATTGGTCATAAATGTGAAAATAAAAAATTGTATTTCTCTCTCTTTCTCTTTATTTATAAATGAATTATTGTATTTGACTGTTCTGCAGTGGGAGCAGTGGGGGGAGCCATCTCAGCAGCCACAGCAGCAGTCAAGAAAACAGTGGGAGCGGCAGCGTAGGTATACCCACCGCCGTACCCACTGCAGTACCCACCACCGTGCCCACCGCCGTACCCACACCTTCTCCACCTAATGCCTATCCAGGTAATTCTTATATTGAGATTTTTTATTTCATTTATGATCTGTAATATTTGCAACACATGATTATTCATATTCAGAAGAGAACATACTAATCATTTATTTATTTGAAAGACTTTAAGATTATTAGCAAACAAATTGTGTATCTATATGCACAGTAGTTTAATTATTGGCATAAATAACTTTTAAAGGTTCCTGATCGATCAATTTGGTGTTAACATGCGACCGTGAAATAATATAAATATTAATAAATAATGAGAATAAATAAGAAATAGTAATACAAATGATAAAACAATAGAAATACTTTATGTGTAATTTATAAAAGAAACCAGGACACCAAAGTGAAGTATAATGATGTATGTGTGTGTGTGTATATAAATAATCAAAATTAATGAGAGCATGAGGTTTGTGAACACACACATCCATATAAAAGTAAAACTTTTCTTTTGCTCTGTTTTTCTCTTTATTTTCTTTTTCTTTGTCCTTCATCACCTCCTCCTCAAAGCCTCTTCTGACTCCTTTAACTCCACTCAATCTTCATCCAGCTGCTTTAGTTCTGTTCCCACCCAGTCCCCAAGCACCTCTGAACCCGATACCTCTCTACCTCAAAACACTGGACCCTCAGGTGAACCTCACCTTCCCTCTCAACACCTTGTTTCAGTGCCACTGAACTCCACCTCCTTTACTTCCCCTGCACCAGGTGAGCGAGCTCCACCAACTCCTCCTGCTGCTCCTTATAATCATAACCAGCTGTGATGTGACCTCATCTCGCATTCACTGTTAATCATGGAGCACATCTGTTAGCACCCCGGGGGAGCAGTTTAGGGGGTTCGAATTCCACACTCAAGAGCGCTTCAACCCTGACCTGTCGACTCTCAGAATAGAACCGACAACCTCCTGATCAAGTTCAGTTCTCTAACCACCAGGACACCCATCATTTTTACTGTAAATGGCCTTTTTTCTGAAAAGCAATGAATTCAACTCCCCGCAGTGTCATTCTAATTCACTAGGGGGTGCTGTGTCCTGAAGAGCTTTTGAGCGAGGCACCAAACTTCCTAAACTGCTCCCCAGGTGCTGTGGCTCGAATAGGGCTGCACACTGCTCTGGATATGAGTGCGTATTACCGCCCCTATAGACGTGTGTTTTGGTAAACAGATTAAGTTCTCTGGGGGTTAAATGTTGTTGTTGTTGTTTGTTTAGGTATTGGCCCTCAGTTCTCCAGCATGAACAGGTCGGTCCCCAGACAGGTCTCACCCACTGTGGGAGGTTCGCTGTCATCTCGTCGGCCGCCCTCCGTCACCAGCCAGCAGAATGGAGGACCTCACTATAATCAGAGCAAAGGTAGGGGCCCCTCATTAAATGCTTTAACAGACTTTCAGCATCAATTAACTAAGAGGATTCGGGGCTTTAACGGGGACTTTCAGTACAATCAACAATACTCAGGAAAAATAAACACAAATTATACAAATGTATAAACAGAGGAAGTCTATAGTACAATATTTACTTAGTGTTGTGTATCTGTACATAAAAGCAGGTACACAATAATGTGATATTATTATGTAGAACGTTCTGGTTCTGTGCGGATATTATTAGCCAGATTTCTTTACATCATCATGTGTAACCTTAACTGTTCTGCCCCAGATGTGTTTATACATATTTTATTATTTATTATTTCTTTTCTTCATTTGGGTTTGATTTTTATCATGATCTATTTTAAGTTTTGACATCCAGCATGAACAAAGTAAGAATTTCATTTTTTACTGTTCACATGGACAATAAAAGTATTAAATCCTTGAATCTTTAACTGCAGCATTATTAAAGTAAACATGATGCACCAGACTGTAATGTGTGTAATCAACAAAATCGTTTGTTCCTCTGTTTCTCTCACATATGTTTCATCAGTGGTGGCACCTCCTGCCCCGTCCGTCCTGCAGATCACTCCTCAGCTCCCTCTCATGGGCTTCGTAGCTCGAGTTCAGGAGAGCAGTAAGTCGGCTCATTTTATTACATCTAAAACAGATTTATCGGTATCGGGATCAGCTGGCGACTCGTTCGACGTAACGTGTGACGCAGATTTGACTGGCGGCGGTGGTTAAATCACGTGGCATTATTAAAAATAAGTCAGTCTATCATCAGTCCTCGCAAATTTGTCACTTGATTGCAGCCAATCAGACACGTTGCTGTTTCTAAATCACTGTGTGATTTATTTATTATCTTCTCTGAAGTGTTTATTCATATTGACTTTGTTTTAAAGTTGCAGATGCTCCACCCGCACCCACTCTCACACACAATCAGATGGATGAAGACGTTCCTTCTCCACCTCTGGAGGACTGTGAGGAAGAAGAGTCAGCCGTGGTTGAATATCAGGATCCCTATGCTGACGAGGACCCGCCCTGGGCCCCTCATTCTTACCTGGAGAAAGGTACCGGAATTTACTTACAACAAAGTAACACGAGTAGATGTTCAGCAAGTAATCTACCGCTCTATCTTAGTGTTTACACACACACACACACACACACATATCCACACACACACACATACACATCCACACACACCTGTCAAGACCATCTGATCATGAGCGTGATGGTGCACGGGGTCACATTGAACCAGGTTCATTTCATCATCCCACACTAGGACAAACAGACAGGTTAATTAGAGCTAATCAAATTGTTCTCTCTCTCTCTCTCTCTCTCTCTGTGTGTGTGTGTGTACCCTGGTTGGTGACCTGTTCAGGTGTTTAGTGTATTCTCCCAGTGTGTGTCCCACCGTGATTATAAATAGGATTAGGCTGTGAGACTAGGTAATGTTTTGTCTGTTGCAGTGGTGGCCGTATATGATTACACCCAGGACAAAGAGGACGAGCTCACGTTTCAGGAAGGCACCATTATCTATGTTATTAAGATGAACGATGACGGCTGGTACGAGGGAGTGTTGAACGGCAACACCGGACTTTTCCCTGGTAACTATGTCGAGTCCATCATGCACCATGGAAATGAGGACTGATCCTATATGAAATGGACACACACACACACACACTTCTGGAGAATGTTTGTCGACCTTTCACCACGAGGGAAAGATGCACTATGTGAAATAAACACTTACGATGACTGAAGGATTCCGAACACAGATCTTGTTTGCATGATCTAGTTTGAAAGATATTTCTTATTCTTTTTATAATGACACTATGAATACAGACTGTTTAGGTTCTCCTCAGAAGGTTCGGCATTACTGGTATCTTTGAGGAATACAAAAACCACTGAATTCATGTCATGGTGTGTGTAAACCTCGGTGTGACCAGATGTGGTGTTTCTGGATGTAATGTGATTGTTCAGTGGAGGGAAAAATGTTGTGTGTTTTTAATAAACCGTCTCCATCATGTTGTTTAGTAAATAAATCAGTTTAGAAGTCGACATGTTGTGTGTTCATGTTTCTCCTGAACATCACTGCATCTTCTGAGGTTTACACACACGATGACTTGAGTCATCTATAATAAGCTAGATTTAAATAGAAATGACTGTGAATACAGTAATATTCTATCTTTTATGAAGGTTTAGTCACATTTAACAGGGACCAGGTATATTTTTATGTAATACATGGTAAAAACTTATTTTGTTGTTTATTTAACCCAAATTGCTTATGGAGATGATCGAACCCTGAACCCTGTTCTCTTTAAGAATATGAAGTGGAATTTCTGCTACTTTTCTCAGTTTATTGGTTGTATAAACACTACAGTCGTATTCACAGTCAAATGGTACAAAGTCGTTTCTTTAAGGTACGAAATAACAGATTTTACTGTGTGAACAATTGTGTACGAAATTCCTTCTTCTTATTAATTCTTTGTTATCTTAAAGTCTGTTTTTGATGTGCAGTGTGTGGGGAATTGCATGCTCTTTATCTTCAGTAGAAGTGACTTCCTGTTATTCAGTCGTTTGTGTTTTCAACAAGTATTTTTATAATCTGAACACGCAGATGAATAATTAAATATATTTTTGTGTCATGTTGTAATTTGATAATGTTTGTATAGAGCTCGAGCGACACAACATCATACAAAGCAAAGCACGGATCGTTCTAATCTACACTAAACCATTTTAAACTGAAACTATTTTTCATAAACTTAAAATTTATGTCTGAATATTTAGTGGATTCGACCAACTGACTTGCAATAATAATAATTCATGTGTTGGAGATTTTTGTAAAGGTGTTAGAAGAGTATGGAGTGTAGTTTAGCATCAGACTAAAACCCCTTAAGCTGTAAGAAACTGAGGCGTGGACGTGTGCTGCTCTGTTAGATCCGTTTATAGAGATGATGATGTGCGGTACGTATGAACGATGAACGTTTAGTTCTGTTTTAGGTTTTTGTTTTTCATTTTATAATGCAAATATCATCAGATGATAAAGAATGATAAAGATTTTAACTCACTAAGACACTTAAAATGGTTCCTGAGATGTTCCAGATAAAAATATAAAAAACAGCACAAATCAACCATTTCAAAAGTCACCAATGAACTGTCTTACAGACCAAAGAATCAAAGTTGTGTGTGTGTCGTGCAATAAACGTAACACATTTTATTCCCTCTTCTGTTTTAAATAGATGTTATAGTATATTTCTATACAAGACTGAGTGTATAAAATATTTATGATCTATTACGTCTATAACATTTACATTTTCAGCATTTAACAAACTTCTATTTGGAAACCGTTTCGAGTGCTTGAGGGTTAAGGGCCTCATTCAGATAGTGGGGCTTGAACCAGCAACCTTCTGATCTCAAACCCCACTACCCCATTATATTCTGGTTCCATCCTACGGTCCAAAAACATGCAGTCAGGTTTATATGTGACACTGAATTATAGTCCTGCTGGTTAGAGAACTGAACATGTGATCGGAAGGTTGCAGGTTCGATTCTGAGAGATGACCGGTCACGGCTGAAGTGCCCTCACATTACAGAAGCCCTATCAGAACCCCCGGGTGCCATGTGTGCTCACTGCTGCCCTCTAGTGTGTGTTCACTAGTGTGTGTAAATGCTCGTTTCACTGCATGGATGCGGTTCGATGTGGAGATTTATTAAGACCAGACCTGAACTAAACTAAACATGCCAACACACAAAGAAATGAAACCAGAAACATTTTACTGCAGAAGTTACACATTTATATTGTTTACTTTAAATGCAACAGACGCCCCCCCCCCAAACCCACGGGTAACTTGTCTAAACCATTCCTGACTTTAACAGTCATCATTAGTCATGTGCACTCAGAACATTAAATCTAGTTTTCATCATCTTGTGTTACCAGCGCTTATTTCTGTTTAGGGTGGGCAAATACATTAAATAAAGATTAGATAAAGTGCTTAAAATAAAGAACTCAGTTCCCACGGTGAAGTTTTCCCTCATAAATACTGTAAAAAGAAACTTTTATAGCAAAATTCAAAAGAAGGAACGATGGCTGATTTAAGTGTTGTTGATATTCTACTGATGGATGTGTAAGAATGAAAAGATCATCACAAAACTATTTAAAGATGTTAAAGTCAGGACGAGTGGCTTTATGTACAAGTATGACTGTAACCCACAGACAGCAAACGTCCCGTTTTGGACACGGCGAGGATAAACGGCCCTTCACATGAGTGTAAAACAGAACAGTACTTGTCCAGCAGAAAAAGCTTTTCTTTTTTTAATGGTACAGTATTTATCGAGCTGTATAGTATTAAAGTTTTGTTTGAACTTTACAGGGATGTAAAAAAAAAAACTTGCATCCAATGAACATTCTCGGGGGGCGGGGGCGGGGGGGGGGTATAAATTGGTTTTGCACGTTTAATAAGGAATAAGTGACACAAGCGGCTGTTCTGAGAGCGGATCAACCAAACCACTCAGATAAAACACACACACACATCTCTTCATGAATCCTGCGTTCTATTCACGTTTAACTTACAAGGGTTCGAAACCTAAAAACTTTAAAATAAGAATATATTTCAGGTATTAAATAATTTCATATAAAAAAGGTAAAAGTGCCCGTCCCACCCCGGAATTCCAAATACATATTTTATTATACACATATTATTCCCCTCGCATCATGAAGGAGTCCATGCAGTACCTAGTCATAATAATAATGGATAACGGCAAAGTTTCTTTATGTATAATGGTTTACATCGGATGGCGAAGCGGCACAAACACGCAGAAAAGCTAACAGTAAGAGATTTGGCTTGATTTTTTATATTGTGGTAATATCGGGCTAAAATAATGGATATTATTCTTAATGCATTCACTCGTTATGGCCTGTAAAATCTGTACTGGAGAAAAGCCGACGCTTCGTCTACCACTCCCCGGTCAGTTTGGTGTTCTGGTCCCGTTTCGGTGGCGCCGGTGGCGGCCCCCGCCGGAGCGTTGCATAGCCTGAGATATTGGCACCGGTGTAGCCTCCCTTTTTCTGCTGGCCCAGCAGCAGCTCTGGAGGGGGCGGCGGGAGCGCCATGTCGTCCATAGTGGCCACCGGTTCCAGCTTGGCCGAGATCCGTGACGAGGGCAGAGAGGCGTGCCTCGTCATGGACTTTCTCTTTAGAGTTCTGTTAAGGTCTTCGAGGAAGTTCGGCTGTATGGAGAGGTTGGCTTTAGGGGATGTGGGGGGTATCTGAGAGGTAAACGGGGTCAGTGGGACCTGTTGCGGTGGTGGAGAAAGTGCCAGAGGTTCCGGTGTGGCGCTGCTTCGGCGGTGCATAGTCAGAGGGGCAGTTTTCTTCAACGAGCTTTGCTTCCATGTGCTCATGTTGGAGGAAAGCTGTGGCTGAGGGTTCACCACGGCTACTTTAGGAGCACCGGCGTGCATCTCCATTGGTGGAGGTGGAGGCAGGAGTTCCGAGTCAGGTGGAGGCGGTGGAAAGTCGCACTCAGCCAGCGGAGATGGGAAGTCCTGGTTGGATTGGTGACCTAGAGCTTTTCCATGGAGAGCCAGTGGTAGGTTTGAGAGGTTTATCTTGCCGGGTTTTGTAGACGCCCGTAAGATTGTGGCAGGTTCCTTGGATGGAGAGCCTGTAGTGGACGATGGAGTAGAGATGGAGCTTGATGTAGGCTGGCTGGGCTGAGCGAACATGCTCACCAGATCCTCCACTTTCTTCGACTCCTGGTACTCTACAGATGAGCTGGACTTGATGCTGGAGTTACGCTGAGGCGTCGGTGGAGGTTTCTTTCCCACCGAGCCGGTCGAAAGGTTGGATGATGTAGACGGAGATCTTTTCATCGGTGACCCTACCATGGAAGATGGAGGACTTGTCTCCTGATGGTGGGATGGCGGTGGAGGAAAGCCCAGACTACTCTCAGGAGGTGGAGGAGGGAATTCTGGAGACTGGGCCTGAACCTGCCCCCCCGGCTGCCACTTGGGTTTGGTTTTTACCACCGGAGGAGACACAGGGCTTTTACAGCCATCTTGTGCTCCGGGAAACTGGTTTGCCATCTGTTTAACCAGAGATGGAGTCGGTGACGTAGCGGTGGATAAAGGAAGTGCCTTGTTGGGGAAGCTGTGTTGTTTCGGGAGGGTGGGTGGAGGCTGGTTGGGGCTGTGGCTGCCAGAGAAACTCTGCTGCTTCTTCATGGAGGTTGATGGAGTTGGAGACAAGGGTGGAGCTCCAGGGGAGATGGGGGACAGGCAGTGGCCGGTCGGTTTAGGGGCTGTCTGAGGAGGAAATCCTCCGGTAAAGGTTTTGGGTGGTGCAGGAGGTGGTGGATATTGTTGCGAGGGAGGTGTAGAATAGTATTCGGGTGGAGGTGGGGGGTGCTCATCGTCTTGGCTGAGCGTAGAAAAGTCGTAACTCATGTGAGGGAACTTCTTGGCTAGGAATTCTTGGAGGCCGTTGGTGCTGAGGGGTGGTGGGTACTTAAACTGCTCTTCATGTGGAGGAGGAGGAGGCAAGACTCCGTTGCTCTGGATGTGAGCCATGGGAGGAGGAGGTGGAAGGTGCTCCTCGTCGGGAGGTGGAGGAAGGATGAACTCGGTCTGAGGGCTTGGGGGCCCCAACTTGAGCACCGCCATGGCGGATCCCGGGACTGGCATCGACTGAGGAGGTGGAGGAGGAGGTGGAGGTGGGCTACCGGTAATTGCTGCCATGCTGTTGATGGATGGTTTTGCACACTGTGGTGGAGGAGGTGGAGGCCCAGATTGCAGCTGCATGGCTGCCACTAGGGGCGTCTGTCTGAAATGATTCGGAGCCTGGGTGATGTTGTGCATCCTGCCGATGGTGCTGTACTTGTTAAACTTGCCGGGTGCAGAGCTGGTGGAGTTGGGCAGGGGTGGAGGAGGTGGAGGAGTTGGTGGAGATGGCGATGACGGAGAGGACAGGGGGGAGGAGCTTGAGTAACTTGCGTGAGGCATCTGGGGAAGGTGGGGGAGCTGGAGAGGGTACGACGCTCTAGTGGGCAGCGTAGGTGGAGCAGCATCCATCCTCATCTGTGGAGAAGAAACATCTTTCATTTGTGGCTGCAGTGACACCTACGGGCAATGTCAAGTATTACAGTTTACTATCCACTGCACATACAGATGTTATCGGATCGCATTAGATGAAGGTAACAGCTGGATTATCGCTCTATTATTATTATATACTGCTATTATTAAATCATTTTATTATCATCAAAAATAAAATACAACAATACGATACTAGTAATATATTAATCATAATATCATAGGGACAATCATTTATATATGGTATAACATATAATAATAACATAATAATGTTGTATATCGTAGCAGCAATAAACTCTAAATCTAGCGACCAGTTATATATATATAATTCTGTCTGTTACCTGTCTAATTGCTTGCGATTCAGTTACTGCCACTAGATGGCGTACTAACACTCCAAACACTAATAAACACTCACGAGTGCAAGTCTGGACTTAAGCTGCACACATTATACTACACACATACTACACAATATCAGTTAATATATTTATCATTTGTCTATTTTACAATAAATAAATTCACGTTGTGTTAATTTTACTAAAATAAAGCAGCAGAAATCATTTCAGTTCAGAAGTGGTGGATGATAAATCACAACATCTCGAGCAGTTAGTGGCACTAAAGTTAGAAGAAGAGGAACCTCACGAGGGTTCCACACCCGGAACCTTCCCACCACTGCACAGAGGAAGAACCTCATGAGACGTGAGGAGATAAAAATCAGTGCAGTGGAGTGAACGGTTCTGCACTCGCCATCTCAACGAAGAAATGGAGCTAAAACTCCACAACATGAGCAGAACACCGAATATTTAAACTACATTTAAACATTTTACTTCTCAGTTCATTATTTTACTCTTTTAATATCAGTAAAGACTAACCGAATATTATAAATCATCTACAATAACATCAGACTGGATCCTCAAACATATGAAAACATTTGGTTGATTTAGAGTCAAATCCCACTTAAAATAAGCCACCGGTAAATAATCCTATTATTATTTAACATGAACATTTTGGTGAACATAAATGTAAAGAAATAAATATGTAAACAATCTTACTGAAGTGATTACGTGCTTAATAAAACAAGAGAAGTTTAAATGTTTTATTTTTAGATGCTGCAGATCTATAAAATCTAAAGACAAACAGGAAATGAAATGAGACTCGAGGACAAAGACGAGATAACAGTAAAATATGTGCGGTTAGATTGAGTGATTGTGTAGGTGTGTGTAGTCGTGTGTAGTTGTGTATAGTTGTTACCATGATCTCATCAGCTTAGGTTATGGGTTATCATGGGTTAGGTCTGATGATGGTTGTGTACAGTTGTGTGTGTACAGTTGTGTGTATAGTTGTGTGTACCTTGCTATCATCAGCCTGGGTTCCTCTCTTCCAGGCCTCAGAGAAAATGGAACTGACGACACTCTGAGATCGAACGTGACTGGAGGTCGTCGTCTCGGAAACGCCGCTGTCAGAGAGGTTCGACTGAGACTCTGTTAACCACAAACAGAGGAATCATCAAGGTTAAATAAAACCTCCAACAGTCCAATGTTATACATCCCTCCCTCCCTCCAACAGTCCAACGTTATACATCCCTCCCTCCAACAGTCCAACGTTATACATCCCTCCCTCCAACAGTCCGTGTTATACATCCCTCCCTCCAACAGTCCAACGTTATACATCCCTGTAACTCCCGCTCCCTGTGGATTGTACCTCAGTCACTTGGTCTCACCTGGTAAACTGGAAGAACTGGACCCGGATTTGATGCTGGAGCTGGATAGTGATGACCAGTCGTGCACCGCCTCTGTGCGTTTCACGGCGTCCTGATAGTTCACGTACAGCTGTTTCCCGTACTGTAGAGAAACACATGGGGGGTCAGAACATCTGGAGACGGTGGCACATCGTCTCCACACAGCGGCACATTTTACCTTCGCGATCCGAATCCCGTTAACCCAAAGCTGGAGGGTTCGAACGTCCTCACAACACAGATACCGAATGTACTGAGACTTCTTCTGAATCTGAGGATGCTGAAACAAAAACACGTAACAACACGATCTGTGTTTGTCTGGATTAAAACATTGCTGCTGTTCAGAAGTCCTCTAGATGGCAGTAGAGCTAAACTTTAATGAATAACTATAATGTAACCAACAGTAGACACATGAGACAGAATGTTTGATGGTTGTTGTACCTTGAGGACCATGCAGTAATCAGTGGGAGCTTTATACTTGCTGCGATAATCTCGTCCTAAATAAACGTTCACATGATCCAACTGGAGAAAACACACCAGATCTCGAGACGTCTACAACAGGGAGAGGATTGTGTAGTCAATATATACACACACATTATTATATATATACTATATACATATATACAAGAGTCTATAGTATAGATGTATAGACATATATATATATATATATATATATATATATATATTAGGGCTGTCCGCAAATAATCGATTA
>JAOTRQ010000031.1:3851950-3862266 GCA_028565875.1 Hoplisoma paleatum
GACCCGGGGATCGAACCCGGGACTTCTTGCTGTGAGGCGACAGTGCTATAACCACTCAGCCACCGTGCCGCCCACAAAATATTTACAGATACAAAATTATAAAATAATATTACAGTAAAAACTGTGCATGTCGTAAAAACATAGAATAAAAACTTTGTGTGTATGTGTGAGTAAGACTTGGTAATCCACCATTCCACACTCATAGAAAGCCAAACTATTACCTTATTGGACTTTTTGAGTCACATGACAACAACAAACCAGCAGAGCAGAATGAGTGGTATGTGTGTGTGTGTGCGTGCGTGCGTGCGTGCGTGCGTGCGTGTGTGCATGTGTGTGTGTGTGTGTGTGGTTTACTCAGAAGATATAAAAAAAAAAATACAACTGATCTATCAATCCCACACAATTTTTATATTTAGCCATATATTTGCATCACTGTATATATAGGCCATGATTTAATTATGGTGATTAATAGTGATGATCTTGTATTTTGTATCTAATTAAGTATAGTTTTTAATAATATACAATGTACATTTGGTTTGATTGTATATGTGCATAATTAAATTAAATGCAGAATTAAAATGCAGAAACTTGTTAGAAAATGTAAATAGCCAACATTCACCAGCCAAATAGCCTTAAACATCATGTTGCCCTTGTATTTTTTTTTTATATATCTGAAACCCATTAAAGACAGAACTACATTCTCTCCTCTTTTTCAACAGGAAATCAGTGCTATCTTAATTCAATATCAACATTTGCTTTAGCTTTATATGAAAGTGAAAAAGGAGGAAGTAAAGAAGGAAAATGTATGTTTTATTATTTCAGCACAGGCTGGCTTTCCTCTGTGTGCAGCTGTAGACTGGCTCAGAGCAATATTTGCTTTAGATCTATCCTTAGTAAGCACAGGGAGTGTGCCTGTCAGGCGTTTGAACACTCCAGTGTGAAATCTCTCTGATCTTATTGGGAGATTGGAGTTTCCTGTGGAGTGAATAAGACTGAATGAACTACTGGCTGAATCTAAACTGACGAGCTTTAACAGACCTGACAGACAGTCCAGACTAAAATCATAGCAAGTTTATTCAATTGTTCTACCCAATGTATGTGCTTTTTATATAAAAATCTATATGCTGTAAAAGCAATTTTGTTTGTATATTGAACTGTATTCAGTTGCCTAGGAGAGACGTAAAATGCTATGAGCTATACCCACTCAAAACATACTAAAGACCTCAGGCAGTGTACAGATCACAGCTGGTTTGAAGAATGCTTAAAAATAAAACTTATCAGAGCCAACATCTGGTTTCATATTTTACAGAGTAGTAGTAAAAATAGTGCATTTGATTTTGAAGGTTTCTCTTATCTTAACATTTTCTAATAAATAGGAAAGGTGTGTTAAATCTATTATATCTCTTATGTTCATAATAATTTGTTGGCTGTGTAAATACAAACATGCAGAACACTGTTTGTCACAGTTTTATCCAGCTTCCTTCTGAAACTGCGAACACATATTTGTAATTGAGAGTGAGTAATGTAATGTGTTTCTTAGACACAACAATTGAGCTGGTCAGCAGTCTGGTAGAGGCCTGGTATCGTGTTGCTGATACAAGCTCAGTCAATCAAGAATCTGAACACCCAAATATCATTGCTTTCAATTTTTGTTTGCCCTGATGTCTTTATAATTATGGAATTACTTTTGTACCCAAGTAATGAACGTGTTGAAACGATGGCATCCTAATCTTAGATCCACTCTACTGTCAGTGTTTATATATGGAAGATGATAAATGGCTGAATGTTTCTTGCACCTATTGGTGATTGCTGGTTAGATGATTGTTGTTTTCTTTTGACCACGACCTTTAGCTGAAAACAGAGTACAGTGAAAACACAGCTTAAGCAGACCAACCCTCTACCCGTGTACATGCCGTTTGCTGTTAAGTGTGGCATTGCTGCCTGTCAGTGGCTACAGAGCAAGCTTTGAACACTTCACATCTAATTGCCTCTGATGCTAAATTTAGAGAGTTGGGGGAGGGTCCTGGTTACATATAAATTCATAAATGCAGTAAGATGGAAGAGATGGTTGCTTTAAAATATAAAGTGGAGAAAAAAGACAGCGCTGTAGAGCCCTTTGATCACAAATACAGATTGCAGCATGAAACCTTCCTTTTTGACTGGAAGGCAGCGAGCTGTTTCCCAGACACGCTCGATCTCTGCCCCCTTTGGGGAATACCAGAACTGTTCCATATGTCAGGTGTGTCAATCAGAGTGAAGCCAAGGAAGCTTTCCCACTACAATCCATCATCCACTCATGAGCTGAAGACTAGGATTTATTTGTGTCATCATGGGTGGTTTCAAAGCTCCAATGTACTTCAATTTTACCCAAGCAATGCAAACAATATAATAATCCACTATTACTTTCACTGTCTAACTATCCACCTGGGGATTGAACCCAGGACTGTCTTGTTGTTAGGTAACAATAGAGGCTACCAATAGAGTGGGATAGAATTTGCATTTTATTTGGCATTTTTGAGCAAACTGGAGTAGTCAGAGTAAATCCACGTGGACACGGGAAGAACATACAAACATCGAACAAGAAACAAACCTGGGTATGATTGCCAAACAATAAATATATCTGTGATTTTTTTTGTGATATCAACCTCAAGTTCTTGAAATGCAAATAAAATACAAAACGTATCATTAAGCTGTCTACTATGTCCTGCTATTAAAATAAACATGGTGTACAATTAAAACATTTAATGAAGGACAATAATTGTAATCAGAAATCTAACATTATTGAGTGTGTATATCTTTTAAGCAGCTTTTAAAACCTGAGTGACAAAATAGAATTAAGCAAATTGTGAGCAATTATAAAATATTATTATAATGCACGACGGTTGCTAAATTTCTTCTTTTTAATTTAGAAGCAAACAAGTCACTGGCTTGTTAAGACATTTATTAACAGGTTGCATGTGTATGTCCTATGCATTTACCTCACTTTTTAAAATTATAACAAATTTGCCCTGTTCCTTTAAGATTTACTTCTTTCTCCTAATTAGAACTTCTTACTGAAATATTTGGCATTTAATTAAACACAAAGATTAGAAAAAGAATGAAAAAGGTCAGACCTTTTTGAAACTTTGGCCCTGATTAAACAATGTAGTAAGCTAATTACTCTACATATACTGTACACCACAACACAATTGACATCAAAAAGCAAGATGTTGCCAAAACAGAATTGATAATTATCATACATTATATTTCAGCATAGTTTAAAATCATAATTATTATTAAGATCTTCGCTGCATATACTATGTACACTGTCGAGTCAACACCAGCTTATATCCAGAGTATCCACCATATGCGAAATAGAGGTCTTGAAACTGAGGTCCTGGTAATCTGGCATAGGAATCGGAAGCTATGCTGACTGCAGTGCATTACTCAGCTACTGGAGGGTGGATTTGGGAGCATCCATTGAGCAATTGCAGCCATAGCATTTTTATGCTCTGCAAACTAATATTAAATATGTATAAATATGGGATATTTTTTAATTTTTCTGTTCTTTATGGCAGTATGTTTAGGACTTTGTGAATCCTTACTGCAATTATTGTTATTTTGTTTTTTAAGTGAAAATTATTGAGGAGCCTAATATCGGACACCTAATTTGCTCAGAAGATTCTAAACTGGTTAAATGAAATTGCACAAGTAAAAGGAGCCATTATCAACTCTAGGTGGCGCTATATAAACTATTAAATGTTTTTGCTAGAATATTGGAAACAGTATGGCTGTCAATTTCCATCATGAAAAATGTCATGCCATTTTCAAGAACGGATCATGGAAGTAAAACTAACTCTTTTGATGCTCTTCATCCAATAGGGATGAAATTTGGTACAGTGCCTACACAGAGAACACTGACAAGAGTGAGTTTTGATTTAGATATTACATGAATTTTCAGAGATACACGTCAATTAACATTGAGAACACGGCTCCTGTTGACTCTATGGCAGTTGTCTTCAAAATTAAATGTTCAAATGTGATAAAACTTGGTCTCTCTCATCAGTTTGAAGTTTTTTAAGCATCAGACGATCTGTGGAAATCTGTTCATAGGGGATGCTGAACAGATTTCCTGAGTATATGTATGCCAAACTGAAATTTGCACACAAACTGGTATTTCTTGTACTTATTCTCTTTTAATTATCCTAACTAGATTCTTTTAAGTTGCCATAACCTATTGTCAATTGTACTAAAGTAACATTACATTTTTAGATTATTTTAGATAATATATGTGTATGTAGCCTGGAATAACAAATGTGAGATTTACAAATAAAAATTGTAAATGTGAGCATGCCAGAAACTTGTCTCAGTGTGTCCCGAATTGTCGCGAAGTTTTAGTTTGTGCATTTTCAGAAAGTCAGAGGAGAATGATTGCAGATTTATATTTATTTATATTTTTGTATAAAAAAAAGTTATTTTAATGTACGAAATTTTACTGCTATTGTATTTAAAATTGTTTTGATTCTTATTTTGAAATTATTTTCGTCCAATTTCCATTTCGCTTTGTCCATCATATAAATTCTACAAAAAATAGTGTGTACTAATAATTTTGTAAAAGATATTTATATATTATACACAATATCTGACCACTAAGGACATAGGTTGTGGTCGCTGAGTTTTAAAAGAAGAAATTAAAGAGTGAAAACTAATAGTATTGTTTGTTAAGGGGATTTGGAACTAGTAGACCAGGGCCACACTTTTGTGAAATTTATGTTAGTAATATAAATGAATCATGTGAAGGATGATTATTGTTGATAAAGATTAGAGTAATATGAGCAGTTTTAGTGTATAAAAGCTAAAATAAACCATTTAACTGCAGAGTTTTCAACATATTTATTTACTATGATTCTGGTGTAAAGGCCAATTGAAAAAGACGTCCTAAATGAAAACGCATTATCAAACCTCATATCCAAGGTCTTATTCAACATTTGTTGTACAAAAGATAAACAAAGGTTTACTGAATGTCAAACATTATTACATGTTTTGTATTTATTTAGTACAAACTTGTCTTGTTTGTAATGGCTCTTTTGTAACAAAACTGTTTTACAAATCAAATTTCACTGATTAGGTGTATTCAAGTAGTTATTTAGACCCCACGGGTTACAATTTCTTTTTGGCTGTGTTCAGTAAAGTTAAATGCAACTGGTTATGACCACACAACACACCAAAAAGTGTGTAGTAAGAATAGGTCAAGATTAATGGTAGTTCAGGACAGGTAAGCAGCTGGCCCAAACAATCCAATCCAACATTACTGAGCCGTCTTTCTTACCTTTTACCAGCATATCTTTTACTGTTTAAACTCTACATGAAACCCTCTAGGGGCTGTGGTAAAAGGGCCTTCTCAGGCCATTCTGTATATCTATTTTCCTTGATAGGCTCCATCCATCCTCCCTCAGGATAAGAAACCCGCACCCTTGTCCCTCTCCCCAACCTTTCCTTCTCCACAACTTCAAGATAAACAATGATCAATAATCCCCAAAACCAATCTGGTCCATGTCTGCACCTAGTGCATACATTTCTAATATAGCGGACCAGAAAGCAGGTGTGTTTGTGTGCATACACAGTAAATCATGCTTGGCTGTCAAATGCAGTGTGCTGTTGTTAAATGTTAAATAAAGTGACACATGCTTAATACTATATTTAATCATTTTAACAATATATATACTACTATAATAAATCCAGTGTAGTTGTTGTCAGGTTTCAGAGGCAATTAATGAATGACATCAATATGTGAAGCAAAAGCTCAGAGCAAATGTCTGGAGTAAATCATACTGGTAAAATTAAAACAGTATTAATGGACTATAACAATAAATGACATGCTATGGTCATCACTGGTCTTTTAAAGTGTTCAGTCTCCCTATTCACTTTCCAGCACTGTAAATGTCATCACTTTTACCCCTCTGTCTGTGGCGTGCCTTCGCGGGCCCTCTCGTTTATCTCTCCCTTCGTCATCTCTACCTTCACAAAAGACCTTTTATTTCTCTATTGTGTTCTCTCCCTCGGCACATGGTGCATGACTGCATGGTTAGGCAGCCATCACCTTTTCTCCAGAGAGAAGCAAAGAACGCTAAAGCCTCCATGGATCTGTCTCAACGGAAGATCATAGCAGAATTGTTTCATTGCTACAATCTATTCTTTTGCATACCACTTCAGTATAAAGTGCCTTTTACTAAAAGACAAAACAAAATCAATTCAGCAGCTTTTCTGTCCAATATAGGCTATGTTAAACATTTTGTAGACTTGAATAGTTGAATATATCAACAATCTCGGGTGTATTTATAAAATCCCAAAGCAATGGAATTAAGGAACTGTTATGATTTCTTTACTCAAGATGTTGACACATTTGCAGGAACGCATGTTAGTTAATGTAGTTAATTCATAATTCCTGTTATTGAAAGCTGTTGCTGACAAACAGAGACAAAATAGTAAGATAATCCAAAAATGTTACCATTTATACTACAAATTAACATTTACCAGACATAACACTATGACCTGGTTGAGTGAAAAACACTGATTTATCTCATCACAGCATCTGTTAGTGGGTAGAATGTTTTAAGCAGCAATTGAACATTGTATTGACTAAGTGGATGTCAAAAGCAGAGAAAATGGAAGAAATTCTTATGGCAAGGTGATTGGGTCATTTCAATTGCAATGGGTGTGGGGTGTGCCCAATCTGCAATAGTCAGCATTTATTAAAAGAGGTCCAAAGAAGGAACAGTCATGGGCAGCCAAGGCTTACTGATGTACTGATGCACCATGAGAGAGATGGCTTGCACAAGTAATCTGAATGAGCTACTGTAGCTCAAATTGCATCACAGTTGCAGAGCTGTTTTGGTAACACAACAACGATTAACACAATATTTGGAGTGTGGTAATGATATGTCTGGCCATGATAAAAATACATGAAAGTAATTTAATATAATGCTTTTGCAAACATAAATTGTTTAGAACCTGAGACCTAATTATTTCCAGACCTAGAATCTGACAGAAAATTATTTACACGCTTCCAACTCTTTGAAATCTCACCAAATAATTCCTATAATATTTGACTCCCAATCCCATTATTGCTGCCCTATTCTAGGCTCATCTTATATATTTAAGTTGACCCTTACTGTCTTTCTTGGTCAGGAGTAACACACAAAATATAAAAATGCATAATTCTGACCATTTTGTTTTATTGTTCAACTGACAATGCAATAAAAAATTGTTGCTATTGTATATATGTAAGAATAGCATAGCTTGGTTTGTTAGCTATTTATTCTAATCATGAAATCTGTCAAACTGTTGAATAATCAAGAAATGGAATTCAATACATATAATGGAATTTGTATCTCTACCAGTTTAACATCCTGATTCCACAACTGTGGAGAAGTTTGCCTTATCAGGTCCACAATGTTGCGTGTGGGGTTGACAGGCCGACCCTGGAAGGCTCAGCACGAGTACACAGGGAAAGAAGTTCTTTGATATTCACATTCAAAGACCACCCACGTCTGCCGCTGAGAGGAAGGTTACTTTTGTAGTTGTTGTTGTTTTCTCAAATACACAATACAAAGGCTGTTGACCATGACTTTCATGCAGGCGTTCTGTTTGTGAAGGTCGAGGAGAGAGGTTTTAATTACCTGGTGAAAGAGCAGCATGGCTCAACAGGGCTTTTATACAAGGGAAATGGGTCAGTGCTAAACATCAAACATGTAGCATCTCCACTAGGATCTTTCGCTTAGGTTTTCAGCAAAGTGCACACAGTGATTTTTTTTTCATGCTGGTAAGACCTCGGAATTTATGAATATCTGAATTATAGTTTTAAATGAATGTCAGCTAGCTGTATGATTCTTATATGGAAATTATAATTCAAATAAAGCTAAAATAATAGAATTAAACTTTCGAATGAATCCTTACACATTGTAACAGCAATGTATTTAGCTACACAGATGTTGGCAGAAACTCAGAATTTGCAAAGTGTTTGTATAAAAGGTCTGTATGTGAGTCAATAATGATTCTTGGGTAAGGCATGTTCTACCCAAGTCTATGTGTATTTCCTCTGGGTACTGGAGCTCCAAGTCCTGCTTTTTGTACGATGACAATGCTATCCATGAGCCACAGTGTCGTCTGTATTAATAAGTAATAAATATTTTATATTGTTGCTTTGTTTACCAACAAATGACGTCAATCAGTCTCTAACCTGGAACTCTTATGCAAAGAGAAGGCTAGACATCAATTCCACGATGAAATGAAACTTATCTCTCTTAAAGTCTGAACAATAATAGAAATATGTGTTGTGAAAAAGTAGAACAGTTTCTTTGTCACTGATGAACTAGATCATCTAGACTATTATCAGTAAAAGGTGCAAAAAACAAAATTTGCATAAGCATTGATGCTGGGGCTGAGGCAGAGAGATCTATGCTGCTATTAAAGTTTTTTCACTTAATTGCAACAACTGATGTACTCAGCTGCTAAACCATTAAAAAGTCATATTTTTAGAAAAGGTGATGAAACATGGGGTAAACATAGCCGGAGTGTTTATTCAGGCATTACATTCCAAATGTTTTTGTATTTTAAAGATACATTGAAGTAGATCAGTGACTATTTGTAATACATTAATTCAACTGGTATTAGGTAAATATAAAATATCCAGATTCGTTTTGATGTGTTTAACACATTTTTAGCCATCACAAATAGTCAAAAAGTTCCATGGTATGTGATTTGTTATAGTGTTTTGTGGGAAATCAGTCTATATTTTGTAGATTATAAAGCAGTTCATTATAAATTCATGGCTATTTGTTGCTCTTTAAACGAATACAATTAAACACTGCAAGAATTCTACCTAGTGTGAACGCCATAATCCTGTTTCTAATCAGCATGCATGCAATTTCCTGAAAGTGCAATCACATGGTTCAGTGTGCACATCTTAATGTGTCACTTCAACCAGCAACCAGAGTCTGGAGTATCACACCTAGGAGACTATTAGTGCATTTGTTGGGATGGAAAACACAAAAAGATTCCTTCCCAGTAGCTGTGTAGTTGTGAACCTTCCTGCTACGATTTCTGCTCTGTTTTCTGTTGCTCATCCCAGATTGACGGTAAGTGTCAAAGAAAGGGAGGGAAGGTTATAGAGCTTACAAGACCAGTACAGATCCATGGTCCAAACCGACAGGGCAAACCGAAATAAGTCAACACACAATTTACACATGTGTGCACTTGAATTCAGAGGATTACTGGGTTGTGCCAGATGTTCTGAGCTTATAAGACAGAGGGGTGTGAATGCAGATAAAGCTCTAGGGAGAGAATGCCTGCTGAGGTTTCCTTTGTCTTACCTCCCCCTACTGGCTGCACCAGTCTCTCTTCTCCCAGTAGTCTTATTATGTCTAAATACTATTTCTTTCTTAGCAGGTCCCTCTACACTCCATACTGTTCAGGCACATGCAAAACAAAACAGTTGTCTTATGCAGTTCAGCAAAGGAAAGCAAAAATACCCCAACTTCATACATTTACTGTAACAGTAAACAGCTGTCATATAATGACACATATTCTTTGCTTATATATGGGACAAAATGCAGAGCTGACAATAATATCACTAAGGGTTGAAGTGGTGATATCCAGATTGACTTTTCATTCACAATCAGATGCGAGAGAGGTTTGTCAACCTATTTTGTTTCTCTTGTGCTGCTGTGCTAGAATTGTGTGTATGAGTGCGAGTGTGATGGGGGAGTTGACGGCTGAATAGAGGCTCAGTTACAGACCTGTGGGCCAGCGTGAGTGCTGTGCATTGATCCAGAGCTTGAGAGGCCCAGTACAATAGATGGATTACAAATGCCAGAGCTAGAACTCCTCCCCTATGTACCCATGTGTCTACACAATAAGTAGGATCGGCACCTGCACTCTCACACCGTTTTTAGAAACAGTGGCCAACATGGCCAAAAAATCTTTATCAATATTTAATATACTATTTTTCCTCTGTTTCACAGTAATAGAATATAAATGCTATTGTCACCATACGGAGGTACAATGGCATAATTATTATTTCCAGTTTTTAAACTAGCATGTTGTGAAAGTAATGTGCATGTTTGACTAGACCTCATCTTTAAGGCTAGAGGGTCACAGCATCTCCAAAACTGCAACACTTGACTAGGGAGCTCCCGGTCTGCACTGGTCAGTAGCTATCAAACTGTTGAAGTTAATGCTGGTTCTGATGTATCAAAAAACACAGCACACACACACACACACACACACACACACACACACACACACACACACACACACACACACACACACACACACAC
>JAOTRQ010000031.1:3872539-3883915 GCA_028565875.1 Hoplisoma paleatum
AGAGAGAGAGAGAGAGAGAGAGAGAGAGAGAGAGAGAGAGAGAGAGCTGCAGTGACATACACAACTACATCACTATCTGAACGATTATAACCTGTCAAACCAATGAAGTTACAAGCAATATGCGTGTGCACATTTTCAATCAAATGTTAAACTGAAAGAGAAGATTTAGTTACTTCTTTGTTAATATTTGACTATTTGAAAACAGGCAAACTGCATCATTTTTAAAATATGTTATTCCCTCGTCACCACACTCAACTATGAAATGATTATGTATTCTCAAAATACACAGTGAGTCAGCAAATCTGTAGTCAGCACATTAAAGTTGCTGACAATGCAGGCGGTAGGAATTATCACTAGCTGGAAAAGGGTTGTGTGGGTTGAGGAAGACCGGGCGGTGGGATGGCAGGCATTTCTCTTCTTTGACAGATGTCATTAAAAGGTCCTTGGTTAGACACTTTTAATGAAATTGAGTATTTTTTTCTCTGTTAAAAAGTTACCTTCAAGATACATGTGTATTGTGTATTGTAATTTGGTATGCAGCAATGTATGCGTAGAACATTTTAGTAAACTTTTTGAAATAAAATAAAATTTGTTTTGAACAGAGATTTTAGCCATTTTGGAATATGTCAACACATACAACACATGTGTTTTACAAGCAAAATAGACTAAAGGCAGGTGAGAATAACGGATGAATTTAACAGCCAGTCATGGTAAAAAAATGCATAAACTGTTTTCACATTGGAAAAGAAATAAAGCAATGCAACATTCTGTCTCTTCTAATGTTCAGCATGTACAGTACTGAACACATAATAAGAGAAAAGAAAAACTTGCAGGAGAAAACATGGTGGAGAAAAAATCTATAACTTTTTATATGCAGTTGGCAACACTAATTACAGGGGACAGTTTGTTAATTTGGGTGATCGAGCGACGCACCACCCAAACAGAAAGACAGGGATTTTTCTCTTACCACAGTGTCCTAGCAGCTGTGACTGTTCTAGATATTTTGACCCATCTTTGATTATTTGAATCCATTCAACGTCAAGTTTTGTTCTGCAAAGCACCACCTATTTTCAAACAGTATATACTGCAGTGCAATCTGTTTGAGTTCTGGTAGTTCAAGACCTAAACGTGTCTACATCATACATAACATGTAAGGATAACAGGGACCGCATGAATTCAAATGTGTATAAAGACATTTTACAAGAACAAAGATCATTTAACAGTTGAGTAATGCACCAATACAATGAGGGAAAACTCAAGTAATTCCACAACAAAATACTTAAAAGAGAACAACATATGAACTGGTCATGTCAGAGTCTAGATCATGACCTGAAAAACAAAACAAAAAAACAAGCTATTGTTTCATTGCTGACTGTATAGTTACTTAGTTTAGTCATTTTGTCATACAAAATGTTCTCTAACTTCACTCAGTGGTCTCAGCAGAAAAGTAAAATCTAACCAGAGGACATAGATGCCTCCTCCCCAGTGCTTCCACACTGTATAATGCCTGAGGCGGTGTCTTTGTATGGACATTAATGTATTATTCACAGCCAGATACACAGATGTGTTTGTGTTTGATCATGCTTTGATTAAAACTCACAACCCTAAACAATTAAGATTATTTTTTCCCTGTGGGTAAAACTGTCTTGAGCTTTGTTTAAAAAAACTTTTGATGATTCACATGAAAACTGGATGTAATAAAAAAAAGAACAGCACCAAACTAATTTAAAGAATAATTACCCATACAACAAATTAAAATGTTCTATTGTTTGAATCCAACAATCAGCTATGGTCTTTCTAAATCGACATGGATGACTTCTAAGATTTGAGCCATTTTCTTGATTACCTTATGCTGCCAATTGCAGGCAAACAAATTTCATGCCCAGATAACTGAATTAACAAATACTTCCATTAGCGGTCATGAGGGACGTGTTTCTTAGTCATATTCCTAATTAAGGAACATACTTCTGCCAGCTTGTTTCCTCCTGCTGGTAAACGAACCATATCAAGTTTGTCATGTAGGCAATTATGCATGCTAATGCAGAGGGCTCTTTTTCAAATGGCGACCTTCTCCAAAGATGCAAGCTTGATAAAACAAACTCTCTGAGCATATTTTGATCATACCAATTTGAACCTTGGATGGACATTAATATTCCAGAACTGGTTAGTCAAAATGCTAAACACCCTTCTGCATCAAAACATGCTGACGTCTTTACTCATGAGATTCGTCTCACGTTCCAAATTGTATATGGACCAAAGTTAATACACATTTACAAATTTAACACGATCAAAACAGCTATTCTATAGGTCAAATAAAAATACAATGGCATTTATGTGAAACATCTAATAATCGTGACCTAGAACTACTTAAGCCAATTAGCTAGCTTAGCTCATAATAAAGTAGGCCACAAATAAATGAGTAAATGATGAACAACATTTAAACAAATAAATGATGAGCAACATTTTCCACAAGCGTCTATAACTTCTTCCTTTCTTTTTCATTATCCATCTCTTCTATCTTCATCACTTTCGCCCCCACAAGACTTGTACTTGCTAATGAGGTGCTAACTCCTACATGAGAAACTCACCAAGGACTTTACCACTTTTTCCTTCGATTTTAGACCTTATTTGGTCTTCGGTTACTTATCTGATTAAAAGGTGGCATTCGCTATCCCTTGGCTGGGGATTGATTTTAAATGATGAGCATGTCCTTTAAAACAGATTAAATTATAATGTCTTCATACATTATGTATAATACTTTTAAGAAACGGTTTGATCATTAATAAATATATCTTGTCACACTTCGAAAATCTCTCTCCATCTTCCAAAGTGTGAAACCACTGGCGTCCTCTATGAAGATGTCTGGCTGTGTATCATGATCCATCTGGCTTTATCCTCAGATAGAAAAAAATGCTCGCTGAGTGCTTGTCGAGTGTGGATATTGAATACTTTATACATATTTCAAAATGAACTGTAAAACTGATTCTGAAAGTGAAGATGATATTCACTAGGTAATGATATGCTGTTGATCTTAAACGCTCTATGTACCTCTTTAGATTTTTCAGTTTTTTGAACACGGTTTTCACCAGTTTGTCTAAATATGTTCCTGTTCAGTTTTTAATTCTAGAAGTTGTAATGCTAGAAGCCAATGCTTACGAGAATTAGGTTGGTGGTTTGTACACAGCAGAATAGCCATAGATCAGGAATGGACCTTACCAAACTCATATAGTTCATTTTTACATGAACAGTGTGTGACAGAAACACTAGAACGTAATTATTAATTATTGGGTGTGTCCACATGCTTTTGGCTGTTAAATAGTAGGGTTTAAACACTGCCAAACGTAAATTGTGTTCTTCCTGCTATTTTCAGTGCTGGGTTTCACTGGTTTCGAACAGATTTGGTTTCTGTATTTTGCATCCATGCCTGCAGCTTTAAACTTTATTTCCATGTTGTATTATTCTAAATCCCCCTCTCTACTGTTTCTATCGCTGTGTACCAGTCTTCACCTCTGTCTGTTCTTCAGGATTTTTGATCTTTAAAATAATTTCTTAGGTTCTGTGTATCATCTAAAATAGACGTACTGAAAATTTATGTGCTAGTTTCCTACTGGCTTAACATTTACAAGGTACTTCTGCAATTTTATTCTCTGTTATCAATTCACCTTTACTGTGTACGTTGTATTTTTGCACTCTAAAACTTGCACTAACAAAGTTTTAGGGAGCTTTTATGGACAACCATCTTGGCAGCATTCCATTAATCATGCCTTTAGGAAGTAGCAACACCAAAAATGCAGTCTAGCTAAAGCATCTGTGAAATTTCATGCAAATGATGTTGGCAGAATGAAGAAAATATTTTTGTTCTCTGCTCTCAGAGCAAAATATTGAACCCTGGCCAGAAAGGTAAGCAAACTGGCAAAAGCAGGGACTGTAAATATTTGACTAGTACCATTGCAACTGCAAAACATAGTGGTGGCAGAATCATGCTAGTACTAGGAGCTGGTTCGAATTGAGGCATAAATAAACCAACCACCAATCATTCATGTTGATTTCCAAGGTATAATTTCAAATGATTTCTGTACATATGGAGCTTTTAGTTCTATTTGTCTGATTTTCACCTTTTTGATCCACACAAAGAAACCTGCAGAGGAAGAAGATTTTCATGTGATGATAATGTGAAAGCATTACCAAAACCAAAACATTTTTTGCTGATGGCACTTAAATGCTACAACGCTGGGAAAACTGGATCACAGAGAGAAGTAACTGGATAGAGTGATGTCATTTGTTTGTGAATTTCTTAATAAATCTTCCTAAATGAAGAATGAAGAACCTTCAGACAGGTAGCTACTTAGTAGCACATACTTCCTAACTTTTGACTTCATTTTACAGCAAAAACTAACTAACATCAAGTAATAGCTAGGGTTCTTATGCAGTTTGACATTCTTTAGTGTCTGTCTATGATAAAACACAGCTCTTTATGGCCTAGAGTTTAAAAGTGCATAACTGATCGTGCTTTGTGTTTAGGACGGACAACTTTTCTAGTCAATTTAACTTACCAAAAGCAATGATTTTTTTTCACCTGGCTTCAGATGGCTGTAAAGAACTTGCTATTTGGGCCACTGAGGCATATGCTAGCCATTTTAGGATTAGAGGCTTGTCATGTGGCAGGAATACACAACTAGCAGGTATGTATTATGTGTGATAAACGACATGATATGACTGAATATTTCAGATTTTGTGTTTTAAAATAACTTTGGACACTAAATAACATGAAATGTCAATAAACACATTTAATAGTCTTCATAAAACTTTTAATTATTTTTTCTGTTTTGACCAAGTGCACTTATTTTAGCTACTTTGTTCAGATAGTGCGTTTAAGATTTATAGCAGTAGTGTCCAACTTACATATGCAAATAGATTCGCCTCTGTGTTGGGTGAGATTACTGTGAAGTGAAGCTATTTGCATTTGAAAATGATCCGGATTGGAGTGAGCGTGAGGCGAGGTGCTGTTAGGGATGATTGGGAAAGAGTATTTGGCACGATAAGCTTAAAATTGTGTTTGCCTAAATGCTTGCAGTAGCACACCTCACGAACATGCTTTAATTTTTATGTGCTCATTTTTTGACTGGCTTTTTATGTATGAATGCATGGTTTTTAGGATTTAATATGTTGCCCTCTTGTGAATCTATATCACCCCTTACTAGGGGATTACTAGAACAGTACAAAGCTACATGCCACATGGAGAGCAGCAATAATGGCTGTTGTAGTGCAAAAACATAAACTCATTTATTCATTTACATTTGCAAGCATATGCAGGTATGCATATAATATTTCATTGATCTGTAGCTGGCATACTTTATTTACTATATTATATAATTGTGGCTTTTCTCTGCGACTGTGGTGTTAATTAAGCAAATTAAGGGTAAATATTCTATTTATGATAATTCAATGATCTATATAAACATTTCTATAGATGATGCACTAACCATTTGCAATGCAAAGTTCAAAGAAACAAACACAACATGAAATGATGTGTAAAATGAAATGTAAAATGACGTCTAATTTTTGAATTTCTGAACATATCATTCAGGTCCATTAAAGCTGTTTAAAATATTAAGTACATACTTAATTTAAGTACCCTAACATGTGAACACAAGTAGCAAAATCCATCCCTGATAGTCTATTATGCAACATAACACATATACACATCAACTATTTTATATGTCCCTTATCCTTCTTATGTAATCTCATTGTGTACAGCTTTTTCAGAACAAATGTTAGTTAGTGCTAAAGAATTAGGGATGCGGGAGTCGACAAAATATCACATGTGTTTTGGAAGTCTAAAATGGTCATTTAGAGTCTGATAAATTTGACAATAAATAACATTAAAAACATGTTTTTCAATGAAGTGTTGGGTTTGAAATGTGATGTGTATGTTTTAGTAATACTGTACGTTCAGAATAATTACTGTATTGTTTTTTAAATTCTATTTTTATTGTTCTTAAAATAAGTTAAAATTCCTTTATTGATTTATTGGAAAAAATTTGAGTAAAGTACGAGTAGATACTGATCAAGAAAAGGAAAAAAAGGAGAAAAAAAATCGATGATATGTATTTTGTGTAATGTGCAAAAAAGGTGAAGGATGGTGATATTGTAAATTATAATTGGATGCATATTATAACTAAAATTGTAAGTTCACTGTATTTAAAAACTGACCAAAATATTGGGTCATTCAATGCTTTTGGAAAAAATATATATTAAAACATAATTTCAATATAAACACACATATAGTGTAGATAAAATAAAACATAATGTTTGCTATAGCAAAGCTGTGTAATTGTACAAGCAAACCAGCAGCAATAAAATATGAAATATTTGTATCGACTTTTTTTGTAAATTAGATAAAACATAAGTAAAATATATTTTATGAATAATAAATTGCAATGATGAAAAATGCAAAGATGATTGTGTAAAGATAAAGACTAACGTAAAGATAGTAATATTCTGTTTTATAGTTGATGATGTTGTTAATTTTAAGAATGAATCATACATTTAATTTACATTTTAAAACTTTTTTTATGGGGTTCTCCTATAATTTGGTTAATTTAAATAAAAAAAAAATTGTCTTTTGAAGCATTGAAATATTGACTCTAGTTTTAACACGTGCAAAAATGAATTGAACGTTTTAGTTTAGAATAAGTGAGTTCAGTTGAATCTTTTAATCTAAATTCCCCTTAACTACTATAAAGATGCCCATGTAGATGTCATGTCATTTCTTGAGAGTTCTAATGACTTACCTTGGTTCACTTAAATCTATTAAACCTGTGACCGTGACATAAACACAAAATCCTATTCTCTATTATTTTATAAATGTGTATATGCTACATAAATAAGGATCCTAAACATCAGCTGATTCTGTCTGAGACATGTGAAATCAGCTCATGTGTGCTTAACCCTTGAGAATATAGCAGCGCTGCTGTATTTAAGCTCTGGATCAAATCCGTTAGAATGTGGCGTCTCTGCAAAACACACACTCCAGGTTGAATCATATTAAGCCAGTGCACCATTGGGTAATGGGATCAGCTACGGGCCTTTATGTCCCCCCACCCCCGTCCTGTTTGCTCCTCTCAGCCAGAGGAACATGCCATGGCCCCAGACGCCGTCATGGATGAATATTCATCACCACAGCTTTGTGCACATTTTCTTCTGGATACTGTTGCCCCATCGCCCGTGTTTTAGCCCCCCCCCCCCAAACAGCCTGGCTCTGCAGAATGCAAGGTAGTGAGAAATTGAGCAGGAGGGCACACAGGATTGTGGCGGGGTTTCACGTAACACCCCTGAGTCTCACAAAATGTACAATTTATTTGATATGCATGCATAAACTGTTTATAGTTACATACAGCTGAGCATACTATATTAAGAACACAGAACACTAATAACTAAACAATATTTTTATTGCTAGTGTTTATTCTATATGATTCTCATGTCTAATAACTGTCTCAGAGGTGATGCGAACAAGTAAAGTCTAATAATTTTGGGTGCAAAGAGCAATGCAAGCAAACAGTATTGATCTGACTTTTTCATTAGATTGTTGACTGTTTGCTGTAACCTCGTTGACTTGAATGTACATTATGTAAATCTGATCAAATAGATACAAATTACAAATCATGTTGAACTATTGTATTTCCAATAACTAGTTCAAGTTTGAAATAACTATGTTGTGATTCCTGAATAAAAATCAACAAATTAAAAAAGCATTTATTGAAAGTTAACAAGAATTGTCTTCTTGATTAAGAAACTAAATAAAATATAATGATTCTGAAAAATTTACAAATTTTGACCTCGAAAGGGGATTGTTAAAAAAACAAAGTATATATTTTAAATGTATTTAATGAAGTAAATACATGATTTCTGATGTAAAAACATATTCATCTTACTATATAGTATTATCTCAATTTATGGCCATTTTAAACTTATAATTATTCTTAGATAGATAGATATGTAGATTGATACTTTATTGATATCAAAGGAAATTGAATCTTATTATAATTTTGTTTCATAATCAGTATTATTATTGTTATCATTGCCATGATTTCTCAAATGTATTTTAATATAATACTTTGATATTGTATTATCATCAATGATAATAATATATAAATTATTGCTTTACTGTTGTGTTTTTAGGTAATGGCATAATAATAAAATAAACATAATTACCTATTCAAATAGTAAAAAAATATTATCTGTTGTTGGATTTTGCTCAGCAACATGAAAAAAAATATTATGGTGATCAAAGGGATCAGAGTGTAGTTAAACTTTAGGTCGGTCAGACAGGCATCTATATATGCCTAATGGAGATGCAGAGGATTAGTACAGGACAGTCTTGCTTTGCACACAGCAGTCCATCATGCATCACACATTTACTTACATATGTAATGACAATTTAGAGTAGATTAAGAGTGAATTCAATTGCATATGAATAAATGAATAATAGATGCACATACATTCAGTTTAAATTTTGCTATGTGTATTTGTAATAAGAAATATAAATTTCCATACAAGCATCCACGTTATCTGATTACTTTATATCTCTTTATATAAAATATTTACCGCCTTTTGCAGATGTCTTTCATCAAAGCAACTTTCAATGACACAGTATACAGTCTGAGCATTTGGGGGCCTTGCTCATGGTCCCAACAGTGACGACCTAGCAGAATTGGGGCTTGATTCAGCATCTTTTGGATTACCAGTCCAGTACCAGTGGTTTAAAATTGAATGTTCAAGCAAAAACAATAAACAGTAAACGCATATTTGCAGCTCTAGAAGATGAGCTTTTTTCAATTAATTGTGCTATTAACTCATTATTGTTTTACTTAATATAAACCTACCAGGGTGGATTTGTTTATTATTGTGATCGGGCGATGCACCACCAAAATGGAGAGATCACATTCTACCATAATGTCTTAGCAGATGTGATTGTTCCAGATTGTTTGTTCCACCTCCGAATACTTTAGTCTGTTTTGCGTTGTCTATGTTCCGCAGTGCACCGCCTCTATATGCCGATTTCCATACAGTTGAAAATGACCCCAATTGCTTTGAAAGACTTCCATATTTAGGTCTTTTATTTAACTGTAGCTGCCGGGCAAGCTGCCGGGCAAGGAGTTCCGGGAGGGCAAGCCCTAACATTTTATAGATAGCTAGCGATTGGTAGTGCGATTGGTAATTTAGGATTAGCAACAGGTGATGGAGGATGATTTTACCCTTGGGCCTTTTCCATCACTTGCTATGACAAAGTGTTGTTGGATTGTCTTAGTCTCCTCCATTTTTTCAACACCAGCCACTACTGTTACTAACATACAATTATTAATGTTAGTATTAAAGGTAGCATAAATCAAACTGTCAGATACTATTTGTCTCCAAATAGCTTAGCTTTGTTGATGCTTGCTGAAAACTTTGGTATACATACATAGGTTAGGGAGAGAACAAACTTAATAATTATATTAAATTCATTCAGGTCGGCACTTCACATTTAGGCCTGGAATGTACATAATACACGATTGTGATGAATAAGAGCATTAGATAAAAATATTAATACACATGAGGTGTATACAGGTATTGGTTTAAATATGTTCTTCAGTTTAGTCCCATGAAGAGTCACAAGACGAATGGAAAAAAGCAGCACATTTTTCCAATGAAAAAAGCCATAATAAATCTTTAAAAAAGACCAAGTCAGTTGTTCATAAAATAGATGTCAGAATAATTGTAAAAACAGATAACTGGTAGCCTGCAGATCCCTTTCCTGAAAGTCACTTTTATATTACTTCTGCTTGGTCAGCATTTAAATTCTGCTTTGAAGTTCTGCCCAATCTGCGAACAACCGAACAAGGCCATGAATTATTCCTCTCATCAAAACTGGCATACGTATAAAGTTGTCACATCCTTTCAAACAATGACGATTATTGATTCTACAAGAAGCCTGCAAAGAAAATCTGGAAATCCTGACTTATAAATTGTAAACACTGAGTAGAGTCAGGAGATGATTGCTGATTAAACTTCTACTTGTGTTTAGGTATTTAGTGCAAGTCATTGATAAAACCTGCACAAGGCTGCGTGTTATTAAAATGCAGAGTGTGAATGAGTCTAACGCTGACCTTTGCCATTTGTGATGGATGAGAGAGAAACTCTCACTGGCATCTAATGGCACTGAAAACGTCACCATGACAACTCTGACAGCAATAGCCAAAGCTATGAATATGTAACAGCCACATCTGGACAGCTGCTCAGGCTGATACACTTCTGCTGGGAGAGTAGGTTACAAGCAGGCTGGATGGACAACAATATATTTTAACATTGTGACTGATAATTATTTCATCAGAACTGTATTTAATTATAACCTTAATTTTTTTATTTAACTTTGATTAAGCTTTGATTAGATTGTAATAGCAAAAAAAAACAAATGTCAGTTCTATAAGTGTATAACTCATTTTTACAGAAAACAACAGTACTTAATGTTATTTAATAAATATTATTAGCTGTGAATAATAACATATGACAAAATATAAGTCACGTGTTGAGATTTGTTTAGAACTTGCTTTAGTTTTAGTGCTATTATAATACAATAAGAAGAGAATCCATGTCACCTCACAGCGGTTTGGCATTACATATAATTGCTAGCAAGCCTTTGGATGTCTGAAACATCTGGTTTATGACCTTTTTTATTCAAGCAATTTAAAATTCAAATAATATCCAAGAAAAGTAAAAAAAGCCAAAAAATATTCATACACATACGAAAAACAGCTGTTCCAGAAACTACAGTTTTTCCAGAAAATAAGTGATCTGTCCATTTCAGCAAAATCTGGTCTTGACATGCCAAGCAGTTTTAATCCCCAACAACAAAAAAAGCGAAAAGATACAGGATGCAGTGATGATAAGACAAGCTAAAGGAAGATAAGTGAATTGATAAAAAAAGACAGAAGAAGGAAACATAAATTAAAAGTGAAAAGAAACAGTGCAGTTTGTGTTTCTGCAGTGCAGAAAAAGTGTGTATAAGAAAGAAATAGAAGGACGGGAAAGAGAGTGTACAGGCTTTGTTACTCTTAACCAGTGCACCTCATTGAATTGTAAATAAGGTGTGATATTTTTACAGAGGGGGGAAATGTGTGCAGTCGGTGCTCAGCAGACAGCCTGTCTCAATGTCTGCCTGCACCAGCCCGCACACTCATAAAACACTAACACAACCAACATTTCCAGCAACACACATCTGAAAGATTTTTAGTTCAACTGTCATTTAGACTTTGACACGCCAGGTGAAGAAAAAAATGGCCATACATTGTTGAACTCTTTTTTATTTTTTTTATTTTAGTCCTGCTGAACCATATA